>OY735239.1:5104123-5114123 GCA_963457665.1 Thysanoteuthis rhombus | reverse complement strand
AGATGAAAAAGATTATTTCCATTGATATTCGGACCATCCTCATCTTGGTTGTTTTTCATTCAATTTGTCTGATGCTGTAACCACTGTGCTATTACTGTAAAGTAACCTGATGGTTCTAGGTTCGATCCTAGTGTGAGACAATATAACAATACTACTAATGCTAAGAGGAGAGTACGGTCAATATACCCCCGTCGGATAAATAAAGGGTTCAGTTCGTTACTTCCCCAAATCTACCAGATGATACCTGACGAAGGCCGTAGAGTGCAACGGCCGAAACGTTGTATGAAAAACAACCAAGATGAGGATGGTCCGAATACCAATAGAAATAATAATAATGATACCTCAACTCAAAAATTCCGTGATATATGAAAAAGATTTTTATTGAAAATGAACCACAATGCAGATACCAACATTCCTGCACCCATTTTTCTGGCCTTTTCGGCATGGATTAAAGTGTAGAATCTGTTCCTCGGCAGAGCCCGAGAAACCGGTACTGACACTCACATGTCGAATAGGCCGGAGAAGGTGTGTGTTAAAGACGGTGCAATGTGTAAGCCAATGATATATTACTGAGGCTGTGCATTGCTACGCACATTGGGAACCTTCGGGTTCTGTTTTTTTTCTAACTCAGCCCAGCTGCAGCGGATATGGTGCCCCGGGGCAGCACTGTTCCTCTGCACTCAATGGAACAGGTCGGCCTAGTCCTGACGCTTTCGTGGCAGTGGTTGCTTTGGTTGCTTAACAAGCAAAGTCGCATCGGCTGGAGCTATTTTTCAAGGGTTACTTTTATTTAGCCCATGTAAAGCCCCGAACTTGTATTATATATTTCTCTGGTGGGAGAGTGAATAAATAGCACTCTTGCCCACCAAATGGGTCAGAGATGGTGTGTCAGCCAATGGGGTTACACCGAGGCTTTGCATTGCTACACGCATTGCTACGCACATTGCTATGTGCATTGGGAGCCTTTTGATTCGTCTTTGGGTTCTCCCACTATTACTTGGCCCAGCTGCAGGGGATCCGTTGCCCCGGGGCAGCACTGTCCCATTGCACTTAATGGGATAGGTCGGGTTTGTCCTGACGTTTTCGTGACTGCAGTTGTTTTAATAACCACAGTTGCTTAGCAACCAAAGTCGCCTCGGCTGGAGCTATTTTTGATGGGTGACTCTCTTCCCCACGTTGAGCCTTGACCATGTGTTGCATTTTGCTGTGGTGGGAGAGTGAATGAATAGGGCCCCGGGGCGGCACTGTCCCATTGCACTAAGAGGGACAGCTTGTCTTGATGCATTCATAACCACAGTTGCTCTAGCGACCAAAGTCGCCTCGGCTGGAGCTATTTTTGATGGGTGTCTCTTATTGTCACCACGTAAAGCCTAGACCTTGTGTTACATTTTGCTTTGGTGGGAGAGTAGATAAATGGTACCAACACTTCGAAAGAGGGTTGAACTGAAACTCATCTTCTTACAGACTTCTTATAGACTGTTTTGGAATAACTATTCTCATCTTTATCCCAATATAAAATCAAGGACCATGTTTAAAAGTGGTCTACTTTTTTATTAACGCTTTCAGAACTGTTTTCTTTTCTTTTATTTTGGACTACAGCACCATCTGTTGATCAGTCAGAGTACTAAAACAAAATGGCGTGACGATGTAAAACCTCGTGCTCTTAGATGTATGGAGATAAAAAGGTGTTATTAGAAATAACCCACTGTGCAGATATCAACATACCAAAGGGGAATAGAATTTATACCATGGTGCTTCTCAAAAATGAAAATGCACGACTAAGACTCAGAGAGAGATAGAGAGAGAGAGAGAGAGAGAGAGAAATAAAGAGAGAGAGAGAAAAAAAATAAAGAGAGAGAGATGCATAGATAGATAGATCTGAGAGTACAGAGGCCAAGATAAAGGAAAGAGACAAAAAATAAGCAGAGAGAGAGAGAAAGAGAGAGAGAGAAAGAGAGAGAGAGAGAGAGAGAGAGGGGTAGGTCTGGTTAGTGTATCAATTGAAACTGTCACTCACTCAATGTTTTTTAGCAGCTGGGGTGATCAATGAGAAAAATGTAAAAGTTATAATCTATTAATAGATCATTTTCTCGTCTTCCGTTTCACTGTGATCACCAAAAAGTTCCAATTTTGGAAAAATTAAAACAAAAACAAGTGTGAATGCTGTTGGACACAAACTAAGGGATCCGTTTAGCATAAACCTACATTGTAAATCGATCTCTATGCTACAGACCTATTTAGAGTAGGGGGTTCAAAAAGAATAAATATAATTACATAGTGGGTTTGAAAAGAATGATAAAAATACGAGAGAAAGGAATGAATTCTTGACTTGACACTTGTCATGTAAATTAATTCAGAATATTGTCATGCGTGGCAAATAAAATGTTCTCATCAAATCAATTCTTACGAGGGCCAAGATGGATGGGGGTCGTATGGGCAAGCTTCTAATTCTGGCCTGTGGCTCATGGTTTGCCAACCCCTCTTAACAAGCTGTTATTATTACATTTTGATTCCTCATCTCCCCCAAGAAATCACACCGAGCGTAATAGATAAGGAATTAGGAAAAAGACTTTGGTCATATAAAGGGTTCTGTTTGGCTTTTGCTAAAGTCTGCCAAACGTGACAATCACCTGACGAAATCTGGAAACCTTGTGATAACGACAGTAGAATCGGGGGAACTAATCAAAAGGAATCTCCTACGGATTCACGCTTTGTTAATTTTTAATTGAGTATCTACCTGGTTTTAGTAGTGCTATCACCTGGATATTCTTGGCTCTTTCCTGGATTCCAGGCTTCCGTAATATCTTTGTTATATTATGTTTTTAGGCCTCCATTCACGATTGGGGTGACCGATATCTTTATGTGTCATAATATTTTAGTTTGGGATATTGACCTGATACTAAATTGAACAGCTTTAAAAATCTCCGTAGTGAATTTATCATGAAGCACTCAAAGATGTACCTTGCTACTTCGATGAATATCAGTTATCTTTTTTGCTTTCGGTGGATTTCACTCCATGCCATGTTGAGGGTGATCAATTGAAAAAAATGGAAAAAGGGATCAATGAATATTTTTTCTCTAACCCTTTGTTGGGCTGTGATAGAAAAAAAGGTTGATTTCTACAAAACTAACGTGAACGCTACAAGACACGAATTAATTTAGCATAAACTCATATTATCAATTGAATCTCCGCTAAAAAAAAATATTCGATGGAATGATATTCAAAAAACAAAAAAGAGTTTTTTTCCTAAATACAGTAAGGATTAATTGTTTAAAATTCTAGTAATTTTGCTCCAAATGTGCAGCCTGTATCCATGATACGTATACACATACACACGTTCATATATAGCTAGCCCTCCAGCCAGCCAGACATATTCTTTTGAAAATATGACAATTTAGCATAAAATTGCATTGTGAATTAAACATCCACTAAGAATTTATTCGGATTGTTGGACTTTTAAGAAGAAAAATATTCGTAGATATAACTAACAAGTTAATGATTAAAATCTGGGTCCATGGCTTGATTGCTGTAGCTCGTGCGGGATAAATTCATTGTCAGCCAGCCAGACTGATTCTTTTGAAAGCTGAAGAAACCAATGATGGCAATTTTGGTGACAGTTTTGGTTTACGGTTTCTAATGCTATTTTTTGCGTTCTCATATCACTTGGCCTAGTTAGCATATTAACTGCCAAACGACCCACATGTGCAGAATCCACTCCAACCTTTGTCAAGTATTTGGCTCTATCAGCCTTGGCTTTCGTCCAAGCCTATATTCTATTATTGTTGATGTTGCAATTGATGTAAAAGAACCACTGCCTTTTCAAATTAAACTCAAAGAATCAATATTCAGGGATAATGAAACAAAACCTCTCAACATAAGTTTCTTCAGTTTTTGAGATTCTTTACCTGGTTAGGAACCAAATCAATAGAGCTACAGGGCTGAACACTTACTCCTTATCATGTCGAGAAAAAAACATTTCAAAATAGTTTCCCTAGTGAAGGGTTAATTTATAAAGTAGATTCATGGTAAATTAGTCCCTTTGCTTGTTTCCAGTAGCATCCACACTTTTTGAATTCCGAACTTCCTTTTCGGTGACCACCGCCCAATACAAGACGAAAGAAGTAATTAAACATTCGTTGATCAACCCCTTTTTTTCTAATTTTTCAATTTATCACCCCCAAAACAGCGTGCTGCCAAAAGACATTTGTAATATTACGGTTTCGATTTAGTGATAACCGGTCCTGTCTTTCTTGTAAAACGATTGTTTCTGGAGTCCAGCGATGTCTTCGTATAATATTTTCTCTGCATTTTAGCATTAATTGTCTAGATTAAGACGTCCACTACCACAGGATACACATGTATAGTGCCCACTGTGATCCAACTATTGCCAAGTATTCGGTGAAATCAGAGCCTGTCTTTCTCTGAGGTGAAATAGCTATTGATAAAAAAGTCAACATTTTCAAATTACGCAAAAAAAACCTTTAAGTTTTCATACGCTATTGATTGAATCGAAGCTAGACTTATTTTGACTCTCTCATATTTTTCTCAAAGAAATAGACTTTTTTCATTCATTGTGTACCGTGAATTCGAATAACATGATCTTTCATTTTCATAGTCAATATTGACGATTGATGTCATTGCCACAAAGGGCAAAATGTCGCATCCGTTGTAATAACATTGGTCAACAAAACTGAACTTTCTTTTCTGATCAAGGTTGCTGTACAACTCTTTCTAGATCAATTTGCGACGCAGATTACGAATTTCGAGTCAGTTTCCTCCTAGCAAGTCTCAATTATTTGCAACAGTCACGCTCTGTTTCCAGCTCTACTGTATATAATGCATTAACGGCGAAAGTTGAATGAAAACAAAATTTGTATCAGCCAGAACTCTTTAATGCTGAAAATCAGAATTACTATGAACAGGATATACAAAAGAGAATTTATGCGAAAGAGCAATCTAAAAACGTTCAGCTTTAGACCTCCTATGGTGCTCTCCAGGGGTTATATTCTAAAATACACCTTTCATATCATGAAAACTACGCGTGATAGAAGAAAACGTGTAACATTTCCGGAATCAGCATCTAAAACCACGAAGTATATCACCACACATGCCTGATGAAATTCTTTACATCAGTAGTAGTTTGATGAAAATAAATCAGAAATATGACTTCTGTTGTGATAACCTAATAATTTCGACCAGGATGTTGCGTCTAGTTTCAAATAGAATCCAAAGGACTATAAAAGTATATTCATATTTACCTCCAATTCCACCAATGACTATCTTGAGTAGGTATTGGTATCAGTGTAACATAAGCTTTGCTGGTATGTTTGACGTATACGCACGGCTCTTGCAATATATATGCACAACTTGCACAGTGATGGTTTCCAATAGTTGGAATTATAGTCGAACATATTGCCAGAAAATTCTTCGTGAAGCTTTGAATTGGAAATATTGATATTTTCTGCTATCACAGTTCCATTTTTCAGACTATTCAACATTTACTTATATTCACCAGAAACCGTTGAACAAATCGTCAACAGACTTTTCCCGTTTTCGAGTGATTCTACCTGACCGACTATGTATGTATGAAAATATGTATAAAGCTTGCACGAATTGAGTTACAGGGCTAAAAATTCAAACATTTACTCCTTATTATACAAATTCAGAAGGTACTGGCTCTGCGACACCCATGATAGAGAAGTGTGGCGAATCCTGGGGAAGGTCCAAGTCCAACGACGGACTTTCGAAGACTAATGATGACGATGATGATGATGATGAGGATGATGATGATGATGATGATGAGGATGATGATGATGATGATGATGATGTCTTTAAGATGTGTCTTTGTTTCATTGACAAAAATGCAATGTAAACTGGTCACATCTAGAAACTTTTTCCGAGGAGTTCAATCTGCATTATATTTTTTGTCCAGTAGCATTCATAATTGTTTTTTGAAAATTCAGGATCTTTTTAGTCATCACCGCCCCCCAAAAGGCGATATGAATAAATATTTCATTGATCATCACCTTTTTCCATTTTTCTAACTGACCAACATGCTTTTGATGATATAATTTTCTGCGAGTTTTGTGTAAAACCTTGATATTGAAAAAAATGATATTTTCTACGGTCAGTTTTATATTTCAAACTGTTCTACATTCTTTCAAAAATAATTAAAAAAGAGAGATCACTTTAACTCTTACATTATTCTAATGAAGGGTTTGTTTATACCTAGACGTGAAAATATAGAAATTATAGCACAAGTTTATAATGTAAAATCCATACCTAAATGAATCACAGTAGTCCGTGCGTGTACCAGAACTGATTATCGAAAAATAATTTAAAATTATGAAAGTGAGATCTTTTATCTTAGAATATCTCAAAAATGAATATTCTATTTAAGATCACCTAAAAAATACCAGCACAAGATTAGGGCGTTGTCGGTCTAAAATGACCGTAGGGACACAAAAAAATGGATTCTTCACAGATTCCTCAAAAGAGGGAAGGAATCAAGCGAGCAATCACTCTAGGATGGCAAACCTTTGATGAAGCAAACTCAACTTTCAAGAACAAGTAAATTCATGAGTCCTAAATAGAAGAATATGCAACTAATATATCCTACTGATAGTCACCTATGGAGCTGAAACATGAAACCTAACCAAGAGATTGACCCTCAAACTGCACATGAAAGAATAATGCTCAACATCACATGGAGAGACCACAAAAAACACAGAATATGGAAGGAAAAACTGGAGTCTGAAACATCATAGAACCCATTAGGAAACTCAAATGGCAATGGGCTGGTCATGTTGCAAGAATAGAAACAACCGATTGATATCACAACTCACGACATGGATGCCAAGAGATTGATTGCAGGACTGATGACGTCAGATATACTAGATTGAGAGACGAACTTGAAAGGTTAAATAATATTGACTCTGCGACAACCACGGTTGAGAGATATTGCGAATCCTGGGGAAGTACTATGTCAAACGATGGACGATAGGAGATTGATGATGATGAGTGGGGGCACGCATTTCAAGGTTGTAATTCCCTGCATGTTACCAACAGCTCCCAGACACACACACACACACACAGAGGATGAGAGTAGAATTTGTATTTCCCTGGGCTAGTTATGGGGCCACAATGATTTACCAGTGAGTTGAATAACATATTGATAGTACAAAAATCTGCTGAAAAGATGAAGACCAGACTCTGGAAGCTTCAGAATCAAATTCCACAAAATTTCTTCCGACTGAAGATGATTACTGCAACTTTTGAATTATATTGTATATATAATAGATAGAAAATCACGGATTATATATTTTTTAAGTATACATTTACTGATTCATTAGAATAAATTATAAGCACTTGCATATATCCAAGACAAATTTTTGGTCGATGTGTAAGACTTGGCTCAATTATACATGATTTCAAAACCAAGATGTATATCAGTTAAGTTTAACAGACAAAAAGTGAAAAGTTTTGCTCCCCAAAGTTAAGTGAAGAATGTTTTTCCTCATTCTTGCAGAAGAAAAACAAAATAAACCCGAGACCAAAATATGACGGTCCACTGGTTTTCAAACTTGGGGTCTGTCAATGGTTTTGGCAGGGTCTTGCAGTTGATAATGACAGTGTGGAGAGGAGGACTGGAAACTTGAGGAGACTTGCTGTCACTCAACCGCCAGCAGTAACCACCAGGCAACTGGTGTGAAAATGCAAACAACAACAACAACAATAATAGAAGGATTGAGACTATACAGACCACAGCACTGCTAGGAACTGCACGGATACTGAGGAAAGTGCTAGAAATATAAAGACTGTAACACTAATTGTTAGCAGTGGCCTAACAGAGGAAGGGAAATGAAAGCTGAAATGTGAACCACAGCACTAGCATGATAGGCGAAGGAGAGAAAAGATGTTGGCTGGAGACCTAAGGAGTCTTACTGTCACTCAGCCTTCAGCAATGACCACTGGGCAACCGGTGTGAAACTGTAAACTGTAGTATTACTGTGGCCTATGAGAACGAGGAGGGATGGACTTGAGACTTGAGGAGACTTGCTGTCACTCTGTCTCCAGCAGTAACCACCAGGGAACTGATGTGAGATTGCAAATATTGATAATAATAATGATAATAATGATTGAAAAAGCAAGGAGAAAAAGGATGATGATGATGATGATAAGAGGAAAATGTAAGAGTGAATAACGAAGGAAACTGATTTCAGTAGCCTGCATCATCATGAACACTTGATACCAAGCAGGTGCTCGTGAAGTCGGCGTGCTTGTCTTGTGATTGAAGGCTGCGGGCTATTCTCGTCACTCTCTCTCTCTCTCACTCTCTCCCTCTCTCTCTCCCTCTCTCTTCATATATTTCTCTTTCTCCTCTTCTTCTTCTTCTTTTCACCGACTTTCTCTAAATATCCGATTGCCGTTCCCCGCCAACCGGCATGAAATTCGACTTCCAGCTTGTTTACAACGCCATACACACTGACTCTTTTATTTCTCTGGTTTCTTTTTCTTTTTTTTTCCTTTTTCTTTTTTTTTTTTTTTTTTGCCCCCACGAATTCTCGCTCAAGGTTACAGGGCAGGGGTAGGGGCGAGTAGTGGGCGGATGGAAAAACTGGAGGATATTTATTTTGGGCCGTTCACGGTGAATAATGATAACAACAATTCTGTTACTACTGGATGTGTGATGATGATGATGATGATGATGATGATGATGATTGTGATTGATTTAATGATGTTGCAAATAATAATAATTATAATAATAATAATAATAATAATAATAATAATAAAACACTGGGAACTGAGCATACGAAAGGGATTCA
This sequence comes from Thysanoteuthis rhombus, assembly GCA_963457665.1. NCBI lineage: Eukaryota > Metazoa > Mollusca > Cephalopoda > Oegopsida > Thysanoteuthidae > Thysanoteuthis > Thysanoteuthis major. The sequence continues at coordinate 5,105,297 of OY735239.1, read as the reverse complement.
ACCATATGGACAAGTGGAATCATCATAAAACGGAGATAGCGGTGGAAAATGGAAGCCATAAATCACTTTAGGGACTTCGACATCCAAACTGACCAGCCCATGCAAACGAGAAGACCGGACCTAATAATTGTAAACAAAGGGAAGGAGAACTTGCAAAATGATAGACGTAGCCGTGCCTGCAGATCACAGAGTACACGTGAAAGAGAGCGAAAAACTAGGAATACACCAGGACCTGACAAGGGAACTGAAGAAGTCAGGGTAGTTCCAGTTATATTAGGAGCACACGGAGCAGTACAAAAGACTCAGACAACGAGATTGGAAAAACTGTGGATTGAAGTAAATATTTGTACTATACAGTTCACGTTAGTATTGGGGACTTCACAAATACTGAGTAGAGCCCTAGAAATATGAGACCTACGACCCCCAGCTGATTGCAATGGCCTAACAGCCGAGTAAGAGGTGGATGCAGTACAAACCACAATGCTGCAGTAATAGGTGTGGACGATATGAGATGAGGGCTGGAGACCTTAAGGGGCTTACTATCACAGCCTTCAGCAATAACCATCACTGTTGTGGACTGTGACAGTGTGAAGAGGAAGGCTGGAGACTGCCTTTCACTCGGTCTCTAGCGGTGACCACCAGGCAACTGGAGAGAAAATGTGAATAATAATAATAATAATAATAATAATAATAATAATAACAATAATAATAATAACAACAACAACAACAACAACAACAAAGAGGAGAACTACCAAATGATAGACGTGGCTGTGCCTGTAGTAAAGTGGAAGGAGAGTGAAAAACTGGAAAATACTAAGATCTAGCAAAAGAACTAAAGAAGATGTCGAACATGGAAGTCAGGGTAGTACCAGTCATAGTAAGCGCATTAGGAACTATCCCAAAGACACTGAGGGAGAGACAGGAGGAGATCGGGATATAAGGACGGATTGAGACTGTACAGACCACGGCACTGCTGGGAACTGCACGGATATTGAGGAAAGTGCTAGAAATATAAAGACTGCAACACTAATTGTTAGCAGTGGCCTAGCAGAGGAAGGGAAATGAAAGCAGAAATGTGAACAACAACACTGGCATGATAGGCGAAAGAGAGAAGAGATGTTGGCTGAAGACCTGAGGAGACTTATTGTCTCTCAGGCTTCAACTATGACCACCG
>OY735239.1:5076623-5099123 GCA_963457665.1 Thysanoteuthis rhombus | reverse complement strand
TACTTGAAACCTTCAAACTCTTTATCTAGAGCTGTAACAAATAGTTTCGTGAGGACTAATTTTATGTGCAGAGTTGGTGTCTGAACCTTCCAGAGGTCAACCAATGATCCCTACGAGACGTTGTTTATCACCACACAGAATTCGGACAGTGTGCCGAGTTGTCCTTGCTCTCCTGAAGTCAGAAAGAGCGGGGAAACTTGGAGGCCTATCAGGAATGCCACCACTTTAAATTCTCCTATGACCTTCCAGCCGTACTCACAATACTTTACAGCGTCTAGAAAGGTATTCACACTGTTGCATTGCAGGTGTAATAAACTGACCAGAATTTGTATTGATCTCCGATGGACATACAGAATTATACCTCGTAGGTCTTGCACATTTAACAAAGCACTTTCTGAAGCAAAGATCAAAGTCGGATAAAGAAAAGCCGGGAGTGGAAGGAATTCCCAAAGAAGCTCAGTAGTAGAAAGGAGCTTTGTACAGCTTTGTCACTGGTTCGAGGCCTCCAGGGCATGCATCAGGCCGAAAACTTTGTGAAGCTGATTTTGATAATAGTGAAGAACATCGCTGAAATGGCTGCAGGCTGTCCCTAAAATTCCATGTTGTAAACATTCACTTTTATAAATTCAAGGAAAACTATGGAGCATATTCGGAAAAGCAAGCCAAGGACTTTTGCCTGGATATACTGGACGTAGAACACTGTTCTCAAATAACATATGACGAGAATATAATGGAAGATTATATTTTTGGACTGTAGTCCGTGAAAGTGAATTACAGTACAATCTCGACAAACCATTGACTTAAATATTTTTGGGTCTCTTTTAACATCAGTGTATCGTCGTATAGCAGGTGCAATGATATACCCTGAATTCGTCTTGATCACGCAGGGTTATACCTTGTAGGCCACGCGCGTCTAACAGAGTACTTCCTGAGGCAAAGATCCAAGTAAGATAAAAGAGATCTGAAAGTTGTAGGAATTTCCAAAGAAGCTCAATGAGGAAAAAAGAACTTGGTACAGCTATGTCACAGTGGTCATTTTACAGCCATATGTTGCGTTTTTTTTCCTGAAAAATAAGTTATTTTCCAATTTGAATAAGAATATGAAGATTTGCCCGTTATACGGTTGGAAATAGATGAAAACAATATCATTGTCTATATCACAAGAACACACTTTGAAATGAATTATAGCTATTTTCTATAGCTTTTACATATAAACACCGGCATGCCGACCACAAGGTGGCCTGCCCTGGGTGAAACCATCAGAGAGAATACACCATGATGATTAACCAGGGTGATAATTCAGCATCGACCTAAGGTGCTCTTTCTCGGCAATTTTAGCCAATCTTTAACAATTTCTTAGCCTTTTAGAACTATTGAAAACAGCATTGAATTGGCTATTTTTAGTGCGTTTTGACATTTTTTGAGGTAGATTTAGCGCAAAAATATTTTCGTCTTGGGAACACTTGCAGTGGCACCGAATTACCACCCTGGGTCACACCAATCCTTGGAACGCCACTGCATGTGAGCAATCAGAAAATAATACATAACCAAGGAACAAGAATTGCGTTGTACTGTGTAATTCTCTATCATTAAGAGCAGGTTTGCCCCCACCCCCTCCTCCGATGAATCAACCTACGAGATATTATTTTAAACACGTTGTGAATCGAAGATCAATGATCGTTTTGCTAAATAACTGCAAAGTGATGAATCCAACCCAATCGACTTTACTTGCTTTTTGGTTACCAAAAAGCTACCATGCAATAATCCTCTCATTGATTTGACCCCCTTCAGTTGTACATCATCATCATCATCATCATCATCATCATCATCATCATCATCATCATCATTATCAGCAGTAGCAGCAGCAGTCTTTTGATGTCTTTCATTCGACATAGACCTTCCCCAGGATTCGCTACATTTCTCTATCGCGGGCGTCACAGAGCCAGCATTTCTTGAATTAGTCTAGCTCGTCTCATTTGACTACTCTTTCATCATCAGTCTATTAACATCCGTCGTTGGACATAGACTTCCCCTGGGATTCGCCACGTTTCTCTATCATGGGTGTCGCAGAGCCAATACTTTCTGAATTTGTCTATTTCATATTTCTATCTTGGTCTTTGTCAGCCTCGGTTTCCCGTGTGGTCTCTAGGGATCCATGTCGTGAGTCGTTATATCCATCGGTTATCTCTCATTCTTGCAACATGGCCTGCCCATCGCCATTTGAGTTATTTTAATAGATTCTATGATGTCTCTGACCCCGTTTTCTTCCTGATATATTGTGCTGTCTTGTGATATCACCATGTGAGGTTGAACATGATTCTTCCATATGCATGTTGCATGTTTCTCACTTTGCGAGTCTGTCTCTTGGTTAGGTTCCATGTTTCAGCTCTATAAATGACGATCGGGAGGATGCATTGGTTTTTATACTCTTCTTTTTAAGATTATGGGATTATTTAGGATTTCATAGAGATACGTTGTCTCAGGTAGGTGTTGTGTCTCCTTTCCCAAACTTTGCAGCTTCGATTTTGACAGTTATATCCTTTTTCTTGATGTGATGGTTGCACATGATTTCTTTTTTTACTAAAAGTCATGTGTTCGTTTAGTTTTTCCTGTTGTACACTCTACCAGAATTCTGTAATCTCTAGTTGAATCGGCACTCGTTTTTAGGGCACTATTTAAGAACACATGCGTTCTAACTGCTTGCTCGTTTTTAAATTCTCAGACTACAATTTTTGGAGAGCAATCATCTTTGTTATCAGTCTTTTAGCGCCAACCTTTGGACATAAACCTAGTTTGCCACATCCTGTGAGTTAGAGCTATACTCTTTAATCTTGTCAACTCAGTCTTGCTCTTTTATATTTCGCCAGCCACAGTTCTGCATATGATCTCTCGGGATCCACATTGTGGGGTGCTATGTCCAGTGGTAATCGGCCATTCTTGCAACATTCCCAACCTACTGCCTTTTGTGTTTTCAAACGAATTCTATGATCCAACCCCTATATCTGACTCCTGTTTTTCTCGAATATACTGTTTTGTGATCTCCCCATGTTTTATTGAGCATGATTCTCTCGTGTGCACGTTGTATGGTTCTCAGTGTGAGAGTCAATCTTTTGATTAGTTTCCATGTTCAAGCTCCCTAGGTGACTATTGGGAGGATGCATTTGTTGTATGCCCTTCATTTTAAGACTGGTGGGATTTACTGTCCTACGTCCTATCAGGATGCTTATAGACTCTCGTTGTAACAGAACACGTTCTAACGGCGCTCGATTTTATATTTGCGCAACTCTTTTGTCGGAGCAAAAGTTTGTTTGCAGCAGAAGCACATAATTATTTCAGATTATGATTTTAAAAGCTGGAATTAGTATGAAAATAAAACCTTCGAAATTATCAAGGGGTATTACAACGAGAAAAAGTAATAAAAAGTAATTTTTGTCTGCACTTTTTTCCCCGATGATAGAACTCAACCAAAATATTGACCCACAAAAGAGAATCTTGTTCAACATCGATTTAAGAGATCACAAAATATCACAATATATTAAAGAAAAAAAAAAACTTAAACTCAGAGATATCTTTGAATCTATCAGAAAACTCAGATGGTTAAAGGCTGGTCGTGTTGCAAGAATGTCAGACATCACGACTCACAACGTGAATCCACAGAGATCATATGAGATATAGCGATCGGCAAAAATAAGATGGTATGATGAACTAGACAAGTTTAGAAATTATTGGCTACGTGACGACCATGATATACAGATCAGGTAAATCTTTGCGAAGATATTTGTTTAATGAACGACGTAAAAAGGCTTCCGCTGGTGATGACGACGACGATGAATACATTTTGCAGAAGATTTATCCGCTCTAACGTCAAATTCTTTAAATCTCCGATGCCGTAATAACGGAAGTCTATTGTTACATGACTGCACGTATCAGAACAATTATTTGTTTACGTCGTATTATGTATTGTGCACCGAGGTCATTCATGATGCGTACGGCGAAGTAAGTAAGTAAAAAAAAACTTTTACTATCAGAGCAGTGAGTTAACTGAGAGAAAATGTGCACATTACTTTGCATGTGCAATAGACTGCATAGCGCAGCACCAAGGCTGGAGGGTGCACGTGCCGTTTGGTGCACATTAGCAGCGCTCCAAGAGAAAAAAAATGTACTGCAATCTCTTTCTTTATCCCCCCTGCATTTGTTAGTCTCTTCCTTTCTCTCTTTCTCACCGATTTTGCTCGCATCTGATTTTTCAGAAACCTTCTCCTTCTTTCTGTTTTTTTTCTTCCTTTCTTTTGTTCTTCCTTCTTTTTTCTTCTTTCTTTCTTCCATTCATTCTATCTTTCTTTTTTTCTTTCTCACCGATTTCCTAGCTTCTGATTTTACTGGAATGCACTCTCTTTATCTTTTCTTTCTTTTTTCTCTTCATCCTTCTTTCTTTCTTTCCTATTCTCTTTCTTTTTTTCCCTTATCAATATGTATCCGATCCTGATCAAACACAAACCTACTTCTCTCTCACTCTTTCCTGCATCATTCTTTCTTCCCGTTTTCCTCTTTTCTTTCATTCTTTGTCACTAATATTTCGTTGCTCCCGATTGATAAGAGGCATACTTCCCTCAGCCTTTTATTGACCACCCATTCATCCTTTCTTTTTTAATTCCTTTATCTTCAATATTCCTACATTTCTAATCCCATAGAAAACTACTCTCTCTCTTTCTTTCTTTTGATCTTTTTCTTTTTTTTCTCTCTCTTCCTTTCCCAGTAATATTTCCTTGCTCCTGATTATAACGAAGCATACATCCCTCATTCTCTTTTTCACTGGTCTTCCATTCATCCTTCCTTTCTTTCTTCCTTTCTTTTTTTCTTCTCTGATCATGCAGAATCTTATTCCCTCTCCTTCTCTTTCCTTCAGTGTCCTTCCTCTTTCTTTCCTCTTTTTCTTCATTTCTTTCTTCGTCTCTAATATTTTCCCGCTTCTGCTTGTCACTAAGAATACTTTTCTCATTCTTTCCTTCACCGTTCCTCCATTTTCTTTTCTTTCTTTCTCTCACCGATTTATGCATCGTTCTGATAGGTTGTTCATTCTGCTGGCTAATGGCGCGAAATACACGCATTTGAAATATTTTTTGTTGTTGATAAACCTTTCGTTTCATCATTTTTTAAGCAAAAAATATATCTATAACTCTAATGGATGTATTTTTCTTATGCATTTATTTATCGGAAACTGTCAACTTAAACTGTCACAGGAACTGAAAACATAAGTTTCTTCAGTTTTCAAATTGGTGTGGTTGGTACCAATGGAGCTTGAACTAGATGGTTGGATTTTAAAAAAATTACTCATAAGTCTGGATGAAACGTTGTTTTTTGTTCTGTTTATTAAGACATCCCCCTTGAAAGAGTTTTTAGTGGGGGTTCAATTTCAAATTCAAATATATCTCTTGGTTCATGCTAGCTAATCTATCAATATCTATCTATCCGTCAGCCCTTATCTATCTATCTATCTATCTATCTATCTATCTATCTATCTATCTATCTATCTGTCTGTATGTCCCTACTTATCTGTCTCTCTATCTATAAGTCCATATCTATCTATCTATCTATCTATCTATCTATCTATGTGTCTGTAAGTCCCTACCTATCTGTCTTTCTATCTATAAGTCCATATCTCTCTCTCTCTCTCTCTCTCTCTCTCTATCTATCTATCTATCTATCTATCAATCTGTCTGTAAGTCCCTACCTATCTGTCTTTCTATCTTTCAGTCCATATCTATCTATCTATCTATCTATCTATCTATCTATCAGTCATTTTCCATCTATTCATATTCGTATATCTCAGTCTATTCATATCTATCTATCTCTTTCTTTCATCTCCTCAATCTTCTCTTCCTTCCTTTCTTTCTTAGTTTCTTTCTTTCTTTCTTTCTTTCTTTCTTTTCTCTCTCCTCCCCCTATCTCTCTCTTTCTCTGTTTTACCTATGTTCCATTCTTTCTTTCTTCTTCGCCCTTTCCCCATATAACAAGCCCCGTATGTATAATTTTACTTTATAAAAAAAAAAAAAGACCAAATCTAAATTTCTATTCTTGATCTCATTACTAGAGGAACGTCTTACACAATTTTTATTTCGTTTGTCAAACTCCCCATTTTTTTTTCCATGAATTTAGTTTCATTTATTTTCATTCAAACTCAGTGCAATTCCTGGCATCTTAATTAATCGATTCACTTACTTCATCATTATCGTCGTCGTCGTCATTGTCATCATCAACAGCATCTTCAGTATCAACATCGTCGCCATTGTTGTCATCATCATTATCGTCATAATCGTCATTGTCAGTGTCGTCACCACCATCATCGTAATTGTTATCATCACCATCACCATTATCATCATTGTCATCGTTGTTACTGCTGTCGTCGTTTAGCGTCAGTCTAAATACAAATAATTTTATGCCGCATGTTATACGACCGAATTATTTCCGACCGAATTTTCTCTTTTATTCACGTCTTCTACTACAAGAACTTCTGCTTGAACCCCCGCCATAACTACTACTACCATCACATATACTAATATAACTACTACCATCTGTACTACTATCGTCATCACTAATACTAATAATACTACTACCATTGAGATTATTACTACCACCAATACCAACAATCCACCACCCTACCATCTTACTAGCATCACCACCATCTCCACTGCTATCAAAACCACCCCCCAGGGTTGAAATAATTTAATAGAAATTCGATGTAACAATGGAACTAATACTTCTCTCCCTGTTTGCGTGACGCAAAGAAAAAAAAATCCACCCGATATTGTTTTGCTTGTACCGGTGTCGACAAAAAATGACGACCAATTCATTATTCAAAGGGGATCAATCATGTATAACTTTGCCTTCCAACGGAGAGAATAAACTATTTTTAATGAATCTCACCTGTCCCCTTTCCATCTTTTATATTAGGTGAGTTGAGTTTTGCTGTGGTGGAGTCCACAGTTGATACGCAGCAGTGATTGTCAGGGAAAAATAGATAGAAAATATATAGAAAGCGAGGGAATTAAAATTGAAATGTCATACTTCCTTTTCTCCGTGAAGGATAGATTGACCAACATAGATTCGGTGTTAACATAGCTATAAAATCCTCTTTCATTATTCATCATCATCATCATCATCATCATCATCATCATCATCATCATCATCAGTCTTTTAACGTCTGTCATTGGACATAGACCTTCCCCAGGATTTTCCACTTTTCTCTGTCATGGGTGTCGCAGAGCCAGTACTTCCTAATCTTGTCTAGCACGCATCTCCATCTAATATTCTGCCGATTTCATTATTCCGTATATTCAATTTTTTATGCTAAATCTATCAGCACCACAAATCCTCCTTTTGTGAAATGATAATAATAATAATAATAATAATAATAATAATAATAATAATAATAATAATAATAATAATAATAATGAGACTGTACTGACTACAGCACTGCTAGGAGCTGCACGAATACTGAGGAAAGTGCTACAAATATAAGATATACGACCCTAGCTGTTTGCAATGGCCTAACAGAGAAGGAAGGAGAAAAAGCAGGGGTGGAAGTACGAACCATAGCACTAGTGTGAAAGGTGGGGGAGAGATGAGATGAGATGAGATGAGAGGGAGGTTGAAAACCTGAGGAGATTTACTGTCACTCAGTCTTCAGCGATGGCCACCAAACAACTGGTGTAAAACGGTAAACCACAGTATTGCTGTGGTCTATGAGAATGTGGAGAGGAGGGCTGGAAACTTGAGGAGACTTGCTGTCGCTTAACCTCTAGCGGTAAACACCGGGCAACTGGTGTGACACTGCCAACAACAAAACCAACAACAACAACAACAACAACAACAATAATAATAATAATAATAATAATGATGACATTTTTTTGACATCTAAGATTGTCTTTTATTTGATACCTCTGCTCTTCTCTTCTCCTTGACCCTTATCTTTTCAATCTCTCCCTTGTGCCCTCCAATCTTTGTTGCTCATCAATGATTTTATTCAATGTTTTACCAACGTGGATCCGTTCCATATACAAAAACATACCTCCCAAAAAACTACCTAACTCCTTTGCTGTCCTTCTTCTAGTCCCTCTATGATTTTCTTTGTCTCTTGTTTATCCTCTTTCTCGTACCACCCTAGTAAAAACAACAAAAAACTTCATCACAAATCTGGATGAAAGTAAAAAAAATTTTTTTTAAAAGTCAAAATCTATAATAATATTGCAATACTTCAATCAAGAATGAAATTTGAAAAATAATACTTAATCATTGTCTGTATCTACCTCTCTTTTCTGTGTTTTCTCTCCCCGAACTGTTTAAGAATTACCTAACTTCTGCCCTCTCTTTTCTTACCCTCTTTTAGAAAAAAATCCATCGAAGAGAGAAGATGGCTAGAATAAATTCTATATTTGACGCCAATAGCGTTTTTCATTTGAAAAACATCCAAAATAAAGTAATAAAACCCCAAGAAACATCTGCATTCAAGAGAATCTAGGTGTTATTGATAAATCCGTCAAAATAGAGACCAAAAGGAGCGAAAGAAGACTTTTTATTAGTAAAAAGTCAAGACAAAAGTTTTTTAGAAAAGGTTCAGCGGAGTAATGATGCCAAAGTTAAAGTCTCCAGACAAAACAGTACGGCTAGGAGTACTGAAACAAACAAACAAATTAATAGGCCTGTCAGAATGAGACCCTCCAAAAAAATAAAACATACAAACAAACAAAAAACTATATTTGAAAGGGATATAGTTGACTACTGGTGTTGATTTCTGAATCTCTAGACAAAAATATCCGGTTATGAACGCTGGAACAAATAAACGAATTCATAACCCCGTCAGAATGAGACCAAAAAAGTCAAAAAAAAAAAAAAAAAAGAAACGACAGGAAGGTTTTAGTGGAGTACTGGTGTCAATTTTCAAGTCTGTAAGACAAAGCGGTATAGCCAGGAGCGCTGGAACAATAAAAAGCAACAAACAAAAAAACAAAAAAACAAACACATGCACATATGAGACATAAAAAAGAAAGGACCCATTGCCATACGGTTATTCATCTATATTCTAGTTTGTAAACTTAATATAAAAATACCTATGCCCATGAATTCATAATAAAGACCTCTAGAAAGCCAAAACGAATTAGTAAGATGTAGCAAAAAAAAATTCTTTAAATTAGTGTATTGCATTGAGTCATTTTATATTGATAACCAGGAGGGGCACATTTTTGCATAGAGATTAAAAAAAAGTACATAGTCATTCATTAAAAAGTTTTCCCAAACATTTCTGTAACTCCCAATAATCTTCATCCCACTTCTAGTTTGTATGTCCCAACCTTTACTTCAAGAAGCCGTAGTATAAATGATGATATAACAGTTAAATGAAATTACCCTGACTACAATGAATGCAAAAATTAGAATCTATCCATAAAATGAGCTCAAACAATTATCTTACTGTTTATTTGTTTGCGCTCAAATGGAATGATCTCAATTCCAGACTCTATATTGTAGTTTGACAAAAACTCATAACCATGTTATTGAAAGAGGATAAATTCGGCCTTCTTCCTTATTAATAGTTATGATGATCATTATTATATAATACAGTGCACTAATTCAAAGAATTTTCTTTTTTTTTACATCTTACTCATTCATTCTGACTTTCTTATCCTACCGAAGAACAAGAACAAGAACTATCCTCGCCAAAATAAGGGGTATAAACCGATGTGCAAAACCCAATTCACTTATTTGATTTGAACTGACGACCAAGTCATTGCCAGGAGACCATCTACTGAATGAGCTAAGCTCATATAATACAGCTCATATATTATACAAATATGCATAGGCTTATTACCATCTAATTTTTTGGAATGCTGTTAAATGAGACCAGCCAGTCCATACAAATTGTGCCTTTTGTTGTCTGCAGTTTTGAGGAGGGCCAACCCGGTGGGGCCTTCACTACTCAACGGGGATAAGGTATGGGAATCTAGGCCTAACAAGGAACGGAAAGAAAACCCTCTAATCATACGTTATAAGCGTTCTTACAAAAAAAGTATTCATCTTTATAACCTTTCATATATATATATATATATATATATATATATATATATATATATATATATATATATATATATATATATATATAATCTTTTCATATATGTATATATATATTTGCAATCTTTTCATATATATATATATATATATATATATATATATATATATATATATATATATATATATATATATATATATATATATACATATATATATATATATATACAATATGAAATGTGTAGTCATCTTCTCCAGTTGGAATAGAAGCTGAACAGGAATTTAGCCCAGTAGCAATCAGTCTTATATAAGATGTGACTTCGAGTGCAATTATGATGAATTCGGTCAAATATTCTTCTTTTTAGGATTATTGTGATTATGGCGTTATTTTTTTTTATGCAAGTTGATAAATTTGTTTGTCAATAATCGTTAAAGCTCTAAAGGGCCTCAAAAAGATCAGTATAATTTTGAAATAATTGTCCATAAATATGAAGAATCTACTTGAACATTTACGTATCAATAAGAACTTTTTCCTCCCATATTTCTTCAAGTGAGCAATCGAATGAATACAGACTGAGTGCTGGGATTTGCCCTTCCCCTCATATCGTCAGCTCAAAAGTTGTCATCGTATCGAACCTCGACGGTTGTCTCAGTACCTTACCCGAGATCTGCAAAAGTAGACATTTTAGGGGTCGTCCTGGCTGATTTTTCAATCGATTTAATCAATAAGAACCTTCAATAGCCAAAAATTTGGTATCCCCCAAAATTATTTGTAAGACGATAATTGGTGAGCTGGTTTTGAATGAGTTACATAATATTCTAACTCTGAAGTTAGACAACAATAGAGAAATTTTGCCGTTTTTAGCCATGTTTTGGCCATTAAAAATCTACAGTGGCCGGAGATCTGGCCACTTGAAAGGAAAAAAATTAGTAGGTCTATTGAGAGTAAATAAACTATTTCCATTTTTTCTGGAATCTATAGTTATTCTGTTCGATTGATGGGTTTCAAAGGAGTAAAGTTTTTAGTGATAAAGTTAGTTTGGAAAGTGAAAAATAGCCGATTTTAGCTATTTTGAAGATAGTTTTAGCTATAAATAACAAAGCAAACTTCTCGTCACGGTCTCACCTACCTCTACTGTTAGTTATATCTCCTTCCTACATCTTGTGTACCTCTGTCGGCGAAGTTGGAAGAGGAAAATGTATTCTTTAGAATCTCTCTGTCTTTTTCTCTGTCTGTCAGTCTGTTTACACAATATCATTCAAAGTTCTCAATTAACTTTAATGGAATCATGGACAATGGGGTAAGAAAAAAGTGATCGAACTTTTGAGGCAGATCTAAGAATTGGTTTTAGATCGAGATACATTTCTTTCTACTCCCATCCCTTACATTTATATATTCATTCATGTCTGTACTCAGGATTTCTCCAAAAAATTTTTCCAGAATTTCAATGAAATGTTGTAGAGGGTTGCGCCACGGACTTGAAGAGAAATGATTAAATTTTGAGGGTGGATCTAGGAATTCTCTGCTTGAGTCAACATGCAACGTTCCCAGAGTTATGTACTCTCTGAATGCTCTCTTCATCTTTTATATATATTTTTATATAATGATAATAATAATAATAATGATAATAATAATAATAATAATTTTTATTTTCATCTACATAATAATTTTATATAATAATTCCGTTCGTCGGAATTAGCCATTACCCTAAAGGACCTCAAAGCGATCATTACTATAATAATTGTCCGAGAAAGATCTACTTGTAAGTAGAAGTATCTAAAGAGAGACTTTTTCCACTTACATCCTCCAAGTGAGCAATCTAAGGGGTGACAGAGTGCAGGAACTCTCCCCCCTCTCTCTCTCATCCTCCCCCTCTCTCTCATTCTTCCCCTCTCTCTCTATTGACAGCTGAAAAGTTATGTCACAGTGCCCAACCTCGAAAGTTGACTCAGTACCTCACATAGCCATAATGGTATTTGTGTTTTTTATTTAATCTCTGTAGAAGAAATAGGTGAGGTATATGTATTGCAAAGTATCTTTCAGGCTTTCTGTCTGTCATTCTGTCACTCTGTCCTTCCGTACATCTTCATGTCTATCTGAACCAACGATATCTCCAAAAGTTCTTCATCATCATCAGTCTTTTAACGTTCGTCGTTGGACATAGACCTTCCCTAGGATCTGCCACATTTCTCTACCATGGGTATCGCAGAGCCAGTATTTTCTAAATTTCTCAAGCTCGTCTCTCCATCTTGTATTCTGTCGGCTTCGGTTTCATATGTGATCTCTGGGAATCCATGTTATGAGAAGTGATGTCCATCGTTTGTATGCCATTCTCTTAACATGAACAGCCCGTTGCTATTTTCGAATAGATTCTTTGATATTTCAAACTCCCGTTTTCTTCCTGATATACTATTCTGTCTTGTGATCTCTCTATGTTAGGCTGAGCATGATTCCCTCGTGTGCACGTTGCATGTTTCTCAGTTTGTGGGTCTGTCTCTTGGTTAGGTTCCATGCTCCATAATGAAAATTTGTGGTAGGTAGGCATTTGGCTATTAAAAAAAAAGTGATTGAATTTAGGGGTGGATTTGTGCACATATCCAATATATTAGACCAATGTCCACAACTCATCATATCCGTCAACATGATATCTCTTAACATTCTCTATCAGTTTCAATGAAACTCTATGGAGGGGCTGTTCATGTTCTGAGGGAGGAATGATCAAATTTTGAGGCAGGCCCAGGAATTGGTTCTCATTTGAGAGGTATGTTTCGATTCATTTCATACCTCCGTACCTCTGTATTCGTGTCTGTCCCCATGGTATCTACAAAACTTCTCAATAGATTTCTGAAAAGCGTTGCCAAAGGGTGGTAATAAGGACTAAGTGATTGAATTTTGAGGCAGGCCTAGGACTTCTACTGTTGGGGTGGTGTACAGCGTTTACAGATGTATGCAGCATTTGAGTGTTTTGTGGCTTGTTTCATACAAGTCAATAATTCCGTTCGTCGGAATTTGTCATAGCTCTAAAGGACCTCGAAACGATTAGAAAAATTTTGAAATAATTGTCCGTAAATAAGAAGAATCTACTTCAACGTCGAAGTATTCAAATAATAATAATATTTTTTCCCTCTTATTCCTTCAAGAAAGCAATCAGGGGTTAACAGAGTGCAGGATTTCGTTTCGCTCTTGATTGTCTACTTAGAATTTGTGTCATTTTCTCTAACCTTGAGAGTTGACTCAGTACTTAATCGTGGAGTTTCCAACGTGGACATTATTCGGCTGGATATGGCTGATCTCTTCCAATTTAACCGATAAAAATTTACTATAGCTAGTAATCTGGCCACTTGAAAAATAATAAATTTGATAAAAGTGAATGTAAAATTGTTGGCAAAGAATTGTTCAGTAGGTCTCATTGTATGGTTCTTTCATTAGATGTTATATTACAGATATAGTTAGGTAGCTAGCAAAAGAAAGAAGTTAGCCATGTTTAGCTATGTTTTAGCAATATTTGACAACACTGCCTTACTCAGACCTAATATTCATTCTCGTCTATATCCCAAACTGTTTGTTTACGTTGTTGGGAGATGTAAGTGTATTCGTCCGTGTCTTCTCATATGTCTGTCCGTTCACACGATGTATCAAAAGTTCTCAATGAATTCCATTGTAATCCTATGGAAGCGCGAGCAATGGCGTTGGAAAAAGGTGCTTGGATTTTAGGGCGGATCCTGGGATTGACTTTTGATTGAAATATATTTTTCCATCTTTTTCCCCGGACATTTACAAATTCGTTCGTGTCGATCCAAAAATTATTGGTACACTTCAATAAAAAAAAATGTGCGGGGGGTTTGCCATGAACTTAGTAAAAAGTGATTAAATTTTGAGGGCAGATCCATGAATGTTTCAAAAGACTTAGTACACAGCGTTGGTAGTTGTATGTGTTTTCTTTATGCAAATTAATGATTGTGGTTTGTCGGAATCTTTTATAGCTCTAGAGGACCTCAAAACGATCTGAACAGTTTGGAAATAATTGTCCATGAGCAAGTAGGATCTACTTGAAACTTAAAGAAACAAAAAACAAACACTGTCCACTATTTCTTCCATTTGAGTATCAGAGCGCAAAAATCCGTTTCTTTCCTTACTGGTCACTGAAAGGTATGTCATAGCGTTAAACCCTGAGGGTTGACTCTGTACCTCACATACCCGTACAGATTTTTTTAACTTCTTCCAATTAAGTTGGAGAGGTATATATATTACAAAGTCTCTTTCAGTCTCTCCATCTGTCTTCCTGTTCTCCTGATCTATCTTTATGTATGCCAATACATACGATATCTCCGAAAGTTTTCAATGGATTTTAATCAAATTTTGTTATTAGTGATTCGCTACAAGAGAAGTGATTAAATTATTTCCGTGCGCATATACCTCCCCTACATCGTAAAATATGTCTATAACTCACATCATATCTCAAAAAGTCGTCATCAAAATTTTGTGGAAAGATGGGTAAATTTGGTAAGGAAAAAGCGATAAAATTTTGAGGTGGATTCATGGATTGCTTCGATTGAGTATGTGTACAGCGTTGGGAAAGTTAAGCACTCTCTGGAAGATTCCTTGTTTTGTTTGCTTTGTTTTTCGTTTTTTTAATGAAAGGTAATGATTTCCTTCTCCAGAATTTGTTATAGCTTTGAAGGATCCCAAAACGATCAGTACAATTTTGAGATAATTGTCTGAGAACGAAAAGAATCTACTTGAGAATCTAGATCTTGAAGAAAAAAAAGACCCAAACTTTTTTTCCACTTATTCATCCAACTGAGCAATCATAAAGGTTACAGAGTACATGAATACGTTCCTCTCCCGAATATCATCACAAAAGTTTCATTGAGTCTGAACTTGACAGCATTGTTGCCAAGTATGGTTTTTATTTACGGTTAGAACACTCTTAAAATGGTTAAAACCGACCATATTTTCCATTTCAGTATTAGTAATAGTCGCCAAATATTCCCCATTATCAACTGGGAGATATTGCTAGGATCTTGATATTCTTCTTCTTCTTCTTCTTCTTCTTCTTCTTCTTCTTCTTCTTCTTCTTCTTATTATTATTATTATTATTATTATTATTATTATTATTATTATTATTATTATTATTATTATTATTATTATCATTATTATCATTATTATTTGCAATCTCACACCAGTTGCCTGATCGTAACTGCTTGAGTTTGAGTGACAGCAAATCTCCTCAAGTCTCCAGCCCTTCTCTCCTAGTACTCATTGGTCACAGTAATTCTGCGATTTACAGTTTCACACCGGTTGCCCAGTGGTTATCGCTGAAGGCTGAGAGACAATAAGTCTCCTCAGGTCTTCAGCCAACGTCTCCTCTCTTTCGCCTATCATGTCAGTGCTACAGTTAGCAATTCCGCTTTCATTTCCCTTCCTCTGTTGGGTCACTGTTGACAGTCAACGCTGCAGTCTTTATATTTCTTGCACTTTCCTCAGTATCCTTGTAGTTCCTAGTAGTGCTGTGGTCTTCCCTTAATCCCGATCCCCTAAGGGAAGGATTGAGACTGTGCAGACCACGGCACTACTAGGAACTGCACGGATACTGAGGAAAGTGCTATTATTATTATTATTATTATTATTATTATTATTATTACTATTATTATTATTATTTGGAATCTCACACCAGTTGCCTGGTGGTAACCGCTGGAGTTTGAGTGACAGCAAGTCTCCTCAAGTCTCCAGCCCTCCTCTCCTCGTACTCATAGATCGCAGTAATTCTGCGATTTACAGTTTCACACCGGTTGCCCAGTGGTTATCGCTGAAGGCTGAGTGACAATAAGTCTCCTCAGGTCCTCAGCTAACGTCTCCTCCCTCTTTTGCATATCGTGACAGAGCTACAATTCGTTGCAGTCCTTATATCTCTAGCACCTTCCTCAGTATCCGTCCAGTGCCCAGCAGTGCTGTGGTCTGTACGGTCTCTATCCTCCCCCTAATCCCGATCTCCTCCAGTCTCTCCCTCAGCGTTTTGGGGACAGTTCCTAGTGCTCCCACTATGACCGGTACTACCCTGGTTTTCATGTTCCACATTTTCTTTAACTCCCTTGCTAGGTCCTGGTATTTTTCCCTTTTCTCACCCTCCTTCTTTTTTACTCTATGGTCTGCAGGTACAGCAACGTCTACTATTTGGCAGGCCCTCCTTTTTTTGTCTACTATTACTAAGTCTGGCCTTCTTGCCTGGATGAGGTGGTCAGTTTGGATGTCGAAGTCCCACAGTAGTTTGTGGTTGTCATTCTCCAAAACTGCCTCTGGCTTGTGCTGATACCACTTTTCCCCATGGTTGAATCCCATTTGTTTACTTAGTTCCCAGTGTATCATCGTTGCTACTCTATCGTGTCTATGCTTATACTCCTTCTGGGCGAGTTGGCTACATTCACTAGTTATGTGGTTTACTGTCTCATCTCTTTCACCGCACATGCGGCATTTGCTGTTTGTCTGTGTTCTGTCGATTTTTGCTTTTATGTATTATTATTATTATTATTATCATTATTATTATTATTATCACTGAGAGGGGTTGCAGCTGGAGCACCGAAGTGGGGCCCAAGGAACAGTTGGACCCTAAAGTCTCTTCGGTATCGCAATGTATTCAAACTACTATGTCGATTGGAATGATAAAACGAGTCTGGTTGGTCGCTCAAACAAAACCGTCACGTGACCAACATCTTTTAACGGCACGTAGTATTGGAGGTTCTCAATGAATACATTTCTTCTTTTGCTTTTTGTTGTGTGGCAATCACTGAAAAGTTTTAAATAAGCCCCCCCTTCAACAAAAACCAAAACAGATGTGAATGCTACCCAACACAAACTGAAAGATTAATTTAGCATGAACCTAAATCGCAAATTGAACTTCCATTTGGGAAACCCATAGGGCGTCAAAATGAATTGAAAATATTCTTTCTAGATATAACAAGGGGTAAATGTTCAAATGTAATTCTCTCTAGCTCCATTGGTGTGACCTGAACGCAGGGCACATACTCACAAAAATCAGCCAGACTAGCTTGAAAACTAAAGAAGCATATGTTGACGGTTTCAGTTGAAGGTTCTAGATTAGTAAACTGAAGAAACATACGCTGATGGTTTTAGTTAAAGGTTCAAATACAGTGACACTATCGTTTACCGGCAAGCTTATATTGTAGGCGTGCTAAAATGGTTAGAGCAGATAAAAAAAACGGAATGGTTAAAAGACGAGGGTGTTTGTTCAAAGTGTATTTACATCAAGAGGAAGCCCTGATTATCATCAAGAACATTGTTCTTATTGCCCTCACTCTGCACTCAATGACGTGTCCTCATTGCCCCTATTGTTTCCATCCACCATTGATCTCCAATGGTGGATACCATTATCGTCTCTTAAGAAATTTCCAGCGCCATTTTCCAAAGAGGGATCCATCTTTTCAGTTTCTTTGTATTCTGCATCCATTTTTAGCGAACGAATTATTTTCCAAGCGAGCAACTGTCGGTTGGGGTTCACCATGACATGGATATTATTTTTGTAGTTTTTTTTTACATTATTATTGTTTCTAATAGGATCGCTGTTGCTAATAGTGAAAATAGCAAATTCAATAGAGATTATTTTGTATGGCTGTTCATGTGTTTAGACAGAATTCCAAGAGTCGAACAGGTCTGGTTGGTCACTGAATAGAATCTGTTCTGTGACTGACGCCTTTTGGCAGTATGCCGTGTTGGGAGAAAGGTGATCAATGAAAAAATCACTTATCTCAAGTTTTGTTGGGCACTGATCACTAAAAGTCGGAATTTTCAGAAAGAACAAATGTGAATGCTACCGGACACAAACCAAGAGATCTAACATAAACTTGTATGGTACATTGGACCAGCCAAAATGCATTTGGGAGTTTTGTTTCTACAAACACGGTTTTTTCTAGACCTAATGAAGTGTAAATGTTTAAAATAATCAGTCTTCTTAGCAGCCTGTACGTGCAACAAATATAGATAGCCAGTTAGCTAATCAAATATAACTTTAAAAACTCAGAAAACCTATGTTAACAGGTTTGTATACAATTTTAACTGACGATTACAAGTATACAAAAGATATGTAATTCTTGTTGACTAAGCTTCCTATTTTCTTTTTTGTTGTTTCAATAATCATTCACATACATGTGTGGGTGTATCTTTTATACACTAGATACTGTCTTTCAAAATTGGCAACAAACCGGTTAACAAAGGTTTCTCAAGTTTTTAAGTTGTGTATGTGGGCTACTTCGCTGGCAGATGATAATATGACTACAACTACTGCAACTGTTACTTCTTCATGTATCAATTTCTTTTTTTCACAGGAAATGAATATATGAATTTCAAATAGGAATTCCAAGCGTTAACCTATCAAATTTCTGTGTGAACATACTGACACCGACACTGTTTTAGATATAGTGTTATAATCCTTTCAAAACTGGAGGCCAAGGTTGAGGCCAAATGAGTGTCTTCTAAAACTTCCTGTTTTTCCTCTTTTTTCCCGATTCTCGCCGATTTCGACTGCTCTGCAGTCTACATAGATATTATCCTTGGAATTCTACATTCCATTCTAAGCCCCTGAATTCCACATTCCATAAAGGCAAATGATACACCATGAGTTGTAAGTCACCTGAATCGCAATACAATAAGGTTGGGCATACTTCTTTTTCTTCACCCAAGAGGTCATATATATATATATATATATATATATATATATATATATATATATATATATATAGATATAAGGCACATTTCTGTATACTAATATATACATACACACGCACACGCATATATATATACACACAAACACACACACACACACACACACATATATATATATATATATATATATATATATGTGTGTGTGTTTATAATGAATAGAGTAATTATATAAGTTTTTTGTTGGTAACCATGAACTCTTCCTCTCTAAGTAATTATGTATGATAAGGTCAGTTGACTTTCCTCATCAACCTTGTCTGGTGTTTTCGGTTTTAGAATATGGAATCATTACCCAGAGCACTTGCTCAGTTTGACTGGATACATCATATCCGTTTTTTCAATATTTATCCGGATTTTGTTGTCGGAATTCTTCGGAATTTCCTCCTTTGCATCGATATCAATAGCATCTGGGAGTCTCTCTTCATTAGGGACTTCTTGGAAAAGCAAGAAATAAATTTGTCAATGCTATAAACAAAAGTCAGTGCTCTAATAACAATAATTCCTATCATTGAAATAATAATTGCTCTTCTTGAAATAGTATAGGATCAGGGTATTGTCTCAGCTGAGGAGAGCAGTGATCCTCTGATGTCTTAGAAATATCAGACTGGAAAGTGAACTACATACACACGTATATATATATATATATATATATATATATATTTATATATATATATATATATATATATATACACACACACACACACACACATGTGTGTGTGTGTTTAAGAAATGAACAGTCCGATAAAATGAATTATAAATTGCTTTACATTACATAGAAACTGATCTTAAGTCATTACTCGTTGTTACACGATTAATATATCATTCAGGCAACTTGAATAAAATAAACAATTAAAGATTTTTGGCTGCTGTAGAAATCGAACCTGATACCGATAGGTGGCCAGTTTAACAAAGCAATGCACTTACCATTGTGCTAAACATCCGACTGGTAAGGCAAAGGCCAAATAACTGCTTTCAACCCACATTTTCATCCTGTTTATTTTCGGTCTTTGTGTTTCTTCCAACACGACAGTATATATTCAAGATATTAAAATTTTAATCCGTCAAAATGAATTATAAATTGCGTTATATTATAAAGAAAACTGATCTGAAATGATTTCCCGTCGTTACACAGACAATATATCACGTAAATAGAATAAACAATTAAAGAAAATGGGGTTGCAGCAGGAATTGAACCTGTCACCGGTAGGAAGCAACTTTAATGTAGTTATGCATTTACCGTTGTACTGAACAGCCTGCCAAGCATATTATGAGCTTATATTCTAAATGTCCTGTTTATTTGTTTGTTTAAACTCAAATGGGATGATCCCATTGGTTGATTTATCTTCATTACATCATAAAAACTTCATGTCTGATCATCACACGATAAAATGGCTCGAGATGAGAAGAGACTTTGAGAAAATTTACATTCCAGGATACTTGAATCATCAAAAATAAATAACCTTATAAGATAGCTTCAGGCTCCCTAGTGCTGATCCATACTTAAATAACACCATCATTTTGGATGTTTTAGTATATATATATATATATATATATATATATATATATATATATATATATATATATATATATATATATATATATATATATCAACGTGAAATGACAATAACCGAAGATTTGTTAGAGGACAAATGATTCTTTATTTTTGATGTTTCGCCTGATACAGCTATAAAACTATCACTTCTAGTACAGAGATGATTTTGTTTCTTCGATAGTTGCTTTAAAAACTCAAGAGAGATTTATAAATCGATTTTTCCTCTATGTAGTCTATTGGAAGAGGAGGTGGATGAGGACAAAAGCTTATGTATATATATACATATATATATATATATATATATATATATATATAGAGAGAGAGAGAGGGACAGAGAGACAGAGACAGAGAGATTAAGAGAGATAGATTGAGTTAGAATTTATCATGTCTTTTAATCAATGACAGCAGTATTGCTTACTTGCGACAAAAATGCTTATTTTCTCAATTTTCTATGTATTTTTACAGTGAATTCATTCACAATGCATCCTATGTTTTCCGTAGTAAAATTGTTGACAATAGTAAAGTTCTATTCTGTTAACAAATCTTGCATTCCTTCTCGAGCACTGAAAAAAGATTTCTTTCCAAATGATCAGTGCATAACATACAGATTGACTGACGGAATTCGTTCATACTGTAAAGTTTAGCGGTTAAATCAGCAAAATCTATTTTCATGTAAAAATGTTTTTCTTCGTGATTGACATTCATTCCAAACTCTGTTAATGACTTTCACCAAATGTAGGTTTTGCTGAATCGTTCTGTGAAGGGTGCAAGCAAAAACGTCTGTCTACCCTTCAGGCACACATTTGAAGTATATATTTTGCGTATGATTTCTGACAGAACATTCCAACTCGTCAATGTTTACGATGTATGCAAAACATTTTACATTTGCTACTGCCTTTAATGTAGTTATGGAAGAGAGATTTCGAGCAAAACATATACGTGAAAATGACGGAGTTATTTATGTATGAAATGGTACTAAGAGCCCAAATTATTCTATCAAGTAATTTTTTCAATGATTATAGTATCCTAATTTTATTTTTTTTAAGTATCAACTCTTTTCGAACTGTTTTAATGTGTGATGATCAGACATGAAGTTTTCAGAGTTTCTCTGACGTGCTTTCTATCGTAATATCATAATAAAAAAGCTTAATCAATCTATGAGATCATTCCATTTGAGCACAAACAAAGGAATAAATTAATAGAGCATTAAACTCATAGGCTCATTTTATAGTTAGATAAAACGCCTAATCAACACCCGTGGAAAATATCGCTGGTATATCTTAATTTCATCATAGTAAATCCTCAGAAAGTAAACTATGGAAATTGTTTCAATGGAAGTGTCAAATGCTTCAGAGAGCAGGAAAGAGATATTTCCATAAACAAAATTGTTACCTTTGAATGGAAGGGTCTATTTTGACAGACTGAGAAACTGGAAAAATCACACCGTTTGTTTTCATAGCGGATCATATTTGTCATATTCGCCATAAAAATCACTTTGATCATTATATAGGTTTTTAACTTTCCATTGTCAAAAGATACGTCTGTTATCATTGGCTTACCGGTTACGTGACATTATTGTCGTTTCCGATCATTATTATTTAAACGAACCTCCCATTTGAAACCGCTCAACAATTCCTTGAGCCACGGTACACTGCCCATCTGATGCAATATCTGTATCATGAAACTGAGGTTGCAGTCTGATATTAATATTGTAAAGTTGGAAGATAAATCTACCTGTAAAAAGAGGTACTTGCCATATTGGTCTTTTATAACATACACTCGACTATCTTCGTTTTTGCTTCAATCTAGTGTATGCTAAAGCCCTTTTTCGATAGCAGTCCTGTATAATTTTATGTAATAACCACTGACGTATAACATTAGATCCATTTTATATCACAGTCAGGACGTAAACTTGATACAACTGCAAAAAGGATAAATATAACTTCACTTGTGTACGTTTCAAAGGCATAGATGTGTGGAATGAACTCGCCGAACTGTATGCGTCTGCTGCTGTCTCTCCCACCAAACAACTTTTTTCAACCAATGCAACTATTACTCCTAGGACTTAACAAGTTAGACAAATGAATTACACCGTACAACACGATTTTTGTTCCTGGTCAATTAGTTTTATTTTCCGAATTTTCTTCGTGTAAAC
>OY735239.1:5026623-5071623 GCA_963457665.1 Thysanoteuthis rhombus | reverse complement strand
AGAGAGACGGTGCTCAAATGACCCTTTTGATTTGAATAGGAAGATAGATCAACAGGATAAAAATGAATTTGTCTGGCTACTCACTCAATAGAAACCGCCTATTGACCAATGTCTTTTTGTAGTGTGTCGAAGTGATCAACTAAAATATAGGAAAATTACTCCCTTAATCTTTTGTTAGGCAGTGATCTCTAAGATGAGTTTGAATTTCCATGGAACCATCTTGAATGCAAATGGGAAAGAATCAAAAGATCAATTTAGCTTTAAAGAATTCAAATTCACCTTCACTGAAAAAAAATCTGTTAAAGGTGGAATTAAACAACCAGATCAGGAAGTCCAATAAGGCGGCTACGATAAGGTTCAAACGCAAAAAGATAATTTTATGTAAGAAGCATCTAATCAGAAACGGCTGAAAAATTCGATTTCGAATATAGAGTGAGGCTGAGTGGAAGATCTTTGTTAGGAAGGGCCATCTAATCAAGGGATACCTTTCTACTATGTTCCAGGAAATCTTACTTGAAACGGCTGAGAAAATTGTTTTTGATCGATATTGAAACATAAGTTCAAACGCAATTACTGACAGATCACGTGACCTTTAGTGGAAGATTTTTCTAGATAAGGAACATCGCATCAAGGGGCACCTTTCTACCAAGTTTCAAGAAAATCTGATTTCAAATAGCTGAGAAGCAATACGGGAACAGATTGATCAACGGATGGACCGACCGACCGACCGACCGATGGAAAAAGCTTCTTGTAGAGATGCAAGGACGTCTCTAAAAACAAAAACAAAAAAAACCCTACTTTTTTCTCGGCAGATGAGGAGCAAGTGTTTAAATTTTCTGTCCCTCTCGCTCCACTGGAACTGCCAGCATACGTGAGAGATACATAGCTAGCCATCCAGATCTACTCAAAAACTAAAGAAAACTATGTTGAAATTTTTGGAGACAGTTTCGACTGACGATTTCTAAGAGAGAGAGAGAGAGAGAGAGAGAGAGAGAGAGAGAGAGAGAGAGAGAGAGAGAGAGAAAGAGGCATGGATACTTCAATTTAGTTTTATATAGGAATAATTGTATTTCAATATATATCTGTAATCTGAAGATTTTATTGAATTGCGTTGATAAGCCAAATTCTGGTATTCTTTTAAAAAATTAGTGCATATTAATATAGGGGATCTTCAAGCTTTAGTTTGTTCATCATGACTTCAATGTCTACTGTATTGAGGATAAAAATTACGCTACTTCATCAGAAAGCAAGATAAATCTTACGCCGATGACGGATGTATATAAGTTGCTGACTATTTTATTACGTGAGAAGTGAAATAGAAACATAGATAACGGAAGTTGTTTTTTTTATACTTTTCAGCACCGGAGAGTCAGTTTACAAGGTTTCAGCAATTTTCTGTGGTTGTGGGCGAAGACATTGAGATATTAGCACCTTCTGACCGAATGATGACCTAAATGATGCACACACGTCATACAGTGACGATTTCATATTAAAAAGGTCAGTTTTAAGACGTAGATAAATATTTGATACTTTGAATTGAGATAAATGAGAGTTTCCAAGACGAGATAGCGAATTAGAAAAGTAAGAAAAAAAAAAAAAGAATCAGTTGGAATAAATTCGTAGGAATATAAATAGTAAGGTAAAGATTGACTATTTATATAGATAAATTTCTTCTTCCACGGGAAAATATGAGATGGCCGATGAAACTTAATGAAGGTGATGCTGACGTCAAAAATGTCAGCCAAGTCAGTAGTATCTATGTCACTGAAAATTCCGTTATTTGAGAAGATGAATAAACCATAAATAAGGAAAATTGACTTCTCACACTTGTCGGCAGTAAAAGTGTCAGTTTTCGAGGTACGAGTGATTTTTTCTTTCATCATCATCATCATCATCATCATCATCATCATCATCATCATCATCATCATCATCATCAACAATCTTTTAACGTCCGTCGTTGTACATAGACCTTCTCCAGGATTTGCCACACTTCTCTATCATGGGCGTCGCGGAGCCAGTACTTCCTGAACTTGTCTAGCTCGTCTCGCCATCTAATATTCTGCCGGCCTCGGTTGCGCATGCGATTTCGGGGGATCCATGTCATGAGTCGTGATGTCCATCAGTTCTTTAGTTTCTCGTTATTAACCCACTCTGTGCCCCTTTATTACGGCAAATTTGTTGTAGCAGCAAATCTGTTATAACAGTACATTAAAAATCCCTAGGTTACCGTAATAACGGGAGTTCAGTAAAGATGAGAGAAAATTGCTTAATATACACCGATGTGAAAAAAATACGCATTTTAGGAAAAACTGGCTCTTCTGCAAGAAAAATACAGGATAGCACTTAAAACTTGATCAATGTTTTACTTCATCCATTGTAATGGCAAATTCGTTCTAACAGCCCACTTGGATTCGTCAGAGTGCTGTAATAACGGAGATTTACTGTAGTTGAATCGAAATGGCAGATATCTACTCTGCTGTGAAAAAAAAAAGTTTTTTTCTCCTCCCTCAAGAAAATAAAAGATGGTGTAGAAAACTTGATAAATGTCAAGTCGACAACGAAAACATTGTCAACATATATCCGTTGTTGACAATTTCATCGGTTGAGAAGTCAATTCAAGATAACATCAAAGATAATGAAGACTGGCTTTTTACACTGTTTGGCGCTAGAAGTGTCAGTTTACCAAGTTTCAGTAATATTTTGTGTAAGTGGGTGATGGTCGAGAGACACACCCGTCTTCTAAGCACATGGTGTCCCAGATGTTGTAACGTCGTTATCGATATGATTTCTTTGGATGTTAAGTTAGATTAGACACACAGTCTCACCCGTTCTGTGGAAATCTGAGTCCTGCCCTGTAACGAGAGGCGGTCACCAGCGCGTCCAGCCATGCTTGAAAGTTCTGCCTAGGTATCGATTCGGTGGTTTATCACAGATTTCCCCGAGTTCAAAGTTGCCAAATTCAAGACTAGATTTAGCTGATTTTTTTTCAAATTAACCAGTAAAATCCACAAAAATGGCTAGATATTGTCTTACCCTAATATTGTTGAAGTTGGAAGAATTTTTAGTAAGATGAACATGAATGAAAATAGCGAAATAGGATGAAACTAAAAATACTAAAAGTACTATTGACAGTTAAATTTGTGTTAGGAAGTCACCATATACATTGTTGCATCTACGAAATACCATAAAAGAGGTGACAAGCAATAGGTGCCATGGCTTCATATTTAAGCAAAAATAACCCCTGACCCTCAAGGTTGACATTTAAAGATGATATCCAATCTTTACATGATTTAGTCTCGTAAGAGAGACATACACGCACACACACGTACGCTCAGTTTGGCACCTTTTGCACACGTACATATAAGATAGTTTTAGATATAAGTAACAAACAATAATGACAACACTGCACCCGCTAGCCAGAAGTAGGGCACTCCCATAAAGCCTTTCGTAAGTGAAAATGGCGTAAAGCAAAGGAGCAGTTATCATAAATTTATATTGAAATTGTGTTCGAGCGTTCTTTGAGCCAAAAAGTGACCTCATGACTTCAATTTTAAAAGAGCACAAAGGTCAAGATTTGCAGGATGTTTTAAGTGCCTACCGTGAACTGTATGATAGAAAAATGCGTGAAGCTAAGCAGTCAATCACACTGCCGTATTTCAAGATTTCATAGCAGTCGCCGCACCTCAACCTTTGATATTGAGTCCGGTATAAATAGAGGAAGGTTAGTTTTGGTCCTAGGTAGTATTTACTATTTGTTTCTTTGCTTTTCACCATTTCGGATAGCGTATAAAACCCTTACCAAAGGAGGCTTTCGAAAAAGTGGCGTAAAGCAAAATTTCAAGAAGCGGGAGATACCTGTACTTCTGTCTATGAATGTCGATGCTTTTATTTCTTATCAGTCGATAAATCAATCGAGAGATCTGTATATTTACTGGTCTATCTTATAGTGATAATATCTATGAAACTATCTTATTTTCTCATATCTATCTAACTATCTACCATTGGTTATAGAACTCAATAGTGTTTCTCTGTCATGTGGCTCTGGGGGTATCTGGTAAATCGCCCGAGGAACGATGACAACTATGATAAATGACGTTTGACAACAGCCCCCCGGGACAATTTCCTCATGGGTGCGATCATTCACGTGATCAAATACCCACGAACTTGATCTTCGGATTTGCAGTTGCTATGCTGTAGTCAGGGAGCAGTTATCCAGGGTGCAGTTTCTCCAGAACCGACTAAGAAAATGGCAGTTTGATTCGACGTTTAAGCTTAAATGAAACGATTGGTGCTCGAGCTTAGACGAAATCCCTAAGATCAAATGCAGATTTTAAAGATAAATAGCTCTTCTCCGCTTGGAAAATCAATCAGGTCCGATTTCCCAATCATAACTATTAATCGTGTATTCATGAAATCTGCAATATTTATATAGTTGGGAAATCTAGCTATCCAGCGTTGATATAACAAAAAATGCTATCAAACATCTAACCACAATTGAATACATCTCTGTGTTCTCTCTCCCCCCTCTCTCTCTCTCTCTCTCTCTCGACCTCGGTTATGCAACAACTGGCCATGGTACGAAATTTGCCACATGTTTCGGTCAGCACACAAGACAAAGTAACATCGATTTTGAAATTGCTTGGATCAGTGGTTCTCGAGAAACATTAAAAAGATATAATATAACGATGTAAGTTTATAAATCTGTTTTAATGATATTTCCTTGAATCATCCCTCTTTATTTCCGCCCTTTAGAAAAATGTGAACTAACGTATTAAATATCTGTATCGACAACACTGGATTGAAGCGATAGAAATACTTCAAAGACGTAGTTTCGTACAACGGACCGAAAATTGTTTTTCATGATAATTGTGGCACTCGCTTTGAAGTCCTGCCCCTTCCAAGCGTGTACCTCTGAAATGGGCACTACCCTGGAATAAGAAAACATTTCTATTTAGATCCAAGGACATCTGAATACGTCTTCACAATTAGAAGTTTATGTATTTCTAATTATGTTCGCATGCATCTCTAAGAGAATGTTTGACTCTCCCTTGTCAACTTACAACATTTATTCTTTTTTAATCGATTCTTGTGGCAGAAAAAAAAAGATATCTGCGCTCGCCCTGAGAGTGGTACGTTCCTTTTTTTTTGTTGTTGTTTTCAAAGGAGATTCCTCTATTCCTTTCTTTAATCAATTTTCGCAGTTGATTTAGAATTACGTCATCAGCGTTCACAACCTGTGAAATATAGATTAAAATTATTTTTTTAGAAATAATTTATGTAATATAGAGTTTCCCTTCTTATAGCCCCTTCATCCACTGTTTCTTATTAAGATATCTTTTTTATCCACTGTTTCAATTTCAAGTGTTTCCTTCTTTATTCGCGGTTTGCTTTCTAAGAATCCCTTTATCTGGGATTTTGAAAAATGGTCCTTCTATCCAGAGAGGGCAGAAACGTAAACTTGTTTGTGTAGCAAATCCACATCTAATTAGTAATATATATATATATATATATATATATATATATATATATATATATATATATATATATATATATATATATATATATATATATATATACACAAATATATATATATATATATATATATATATAATGTGTACTGTAAAGAGTGAGACGGACTCGGGAGGGAGGTGTTTGGAGGTAAGGTTTATTAATCCTTACAAGTAAATTGTCCATAATGTTTCGGGATTCTTCCAATCATCAGTGGTGTGTGTTGTGTGAGTGATATATATATATATATATATATATATATATATATATATATATATATGGGTGCATGTTTCAAGTATGAGTCTGCGTGCAAATTAGTACGAGCGCATGTGTCAAAGTGATATTTTACGACGTCCCACAATATGTTTGCTAGTACATAGTCCCGGTCTCCACTGTCTCTCTCTTCTTCCCATAGCCTGTATTTATAAAGTCTATCTCACTGAATCCTTGGATGTGCTCATTTGGATTTCTTATCCATCGTCTGCCAAAATTACGGCCTTAGCTTCCATTATCCAAAGGATTAAAACTTTGCCATCAAACATATTCAGGTATCGGATTCCTATGTTAATGTTTGACAAATAATTGTTTTCGATCTGAGCATGGTATTCCAAACTCTACAAACATTGCCATGAACAGGTGATCAAATAGTATGATGTATGAAACAAATTAATATTTGGATTATTGGCCTAGTGGTCAGGGAACGACCAGTTGTTTCTTAGTGTTATGGACCTGTTACGGCCCAATCACGTTGGATATATTGGTTCTCGTACGAATTCAAGCAAGTTCGATTCACAATATATGCTTATGGTAAATTGATTTCTTGGTTTTTTTGTTTTTTTTTAATTTCGACATTTTTGAAATCGATAGAAAGCAGCTTGCTGTTGAACTGGTCAGTATATAGAAGGGTGATTAACAGTGTTCACTGGACGCTGTAAGTAGCTAGGATGATGGAGACGGCATCCTGTATCGATGCCGTTAAACTAACAAACTTTGCCAGATAAAGGCAATGAAATGGTTCTCAAATTAAGTAAATGAATATTTGAATTATTAGCCAGTTGTTAGGGGACGACCGATTGTTTCTTAGTGCTATCAACCCGCTGCGACCAGATCACGTTGGATACACAGGTTTTCGAACGATCACAAAAGCTAAGCAACGTAGAGCCTGGTCAGTACCTAGATAGGCGACCAACTTGGTACAATGGATGCTGTGAGCAGCTGGGAATTATGTAATCAGCCTTGCACGGTGATCCCCTTATTTCTTCTACAAATATTGTCATGATGAGGCGATCAAACAGTTCGAGGGATAATGTGAATAAATGAGAGGATTATTAGCCAAATAACAATGGTGGACAGATTATATTCTCAGTGCTATCGACATTAGAGAGTACGGAGTTACTAAATTAGCCATTTAGAGGGCTATATATGGCTGCTTTTTTTAGCAATCTATCGATAACTTCCTCGTCTATTTGTAGGCCGAAAATTTGGGCATCTAGAAAAATATAGTGAATTTCATAGAAGAAAATGCCTTTAAGAATATTGATGAAACCAGTTTATTTTATATCATCTCTATAAAAATACTCTTTCAGGAGCTTATTGTAGAAGATATTCCGTGATATTCACTAATATCTTTGAAGATAGTCAACTTTGGCTAAATTTGGGTGATTTATCTTTTAGAAAATTATAAACACCGTGGAATTTAATGAAGCCCACTCAGTTCATATGTAAAACCGGCATTGATTATATCACGTTGTTTACAAGACTTTTAGAGATTCAGAGGCAGGGAAAACAGGTTACACGTTATAGTATGGAAACGATAATCAGTAACTGTTTAAATATTCACCTCTTCTCTTTTCTCTTATCAAAAAAAAAAAAAATAAAACAGTGTTTTCCTACAAGATAGTCACATACAGAAAGATAGATTACTTGGAAGAATTAAAAAAAAATAATGATTCTTCGATAAAGCACAGCCCCCAGCTTGGTCCCCTTTAAACTATCTGAGCGTGTAAATATCTTTTGCATACAGCGCACTAAGGGAATACATACCAGTTACTCAATTCATTAATTTCAGTTTTTTAAGATACTTATGACTGGCTGGCTGCTTATACATATATCGTGCATCGAGGGCTGATATCATCACAATTCATTTCTCAAAATGTATTGTAAAAACGTACACTTGAAAATACACCTGAAGTAGGTTTGTAGGAGGGATATCAGTTTGCAATGTGAGTTTATGCTGAATCTATCCCTTAGTTTGTATCACATTTTTTTAGTGATCACTGCCTAACAAAAGGCAAGAGAAGTAATTTATTCATATCAGCTCTGGGGATCCACTTATTGAGTCCTAATGTTCAACAATCATCTGATTATCTCCAATTGATCACCCCTTGTCCAATTTTTTAATTGATCACTCCAACAAAGCATGCTACCAAAAAAGCGTATATCCAGAGACGGCTTCTACTGAGTAACTAACTGGACCTGCAATTATACTAATAGAAAATTTTCCAAGTATTGCATTTATACATCACTATCTTCCTGTTTTGGTTCATACAGTACAGCAATAGTGAGAACATACCTTTGTCACAAGACAAGAAATGCGCAACTTAAGATTTTTTCACCCAGTGACAAAGAAAGATTAGTGAAAACAATGATCTCCAGCATCTACATCTTGAGAGAAAAATATTCTGTTTGCACTTGGTAATCCTTTAAAACGAACGGCTGGAGCCTGTGCAATCTGTTTACGCGCAATGCTACGATGAGCAATTGGCCCTTTTCAATAACACACATGAACAGCCAAGGACATTAGTTCGATTTTGTGTGGTAAATGTGACGAAGCAAACAATAATGGAACTTCTACTTGCAGCCTATTTTGCAGAATTATCACCTTCTGGTGATACTGGCAGCGTGATGCCCACGATAGGAAGGTGTGGCGGATCCCAAGAAAGGTCCCTGTCCAATGAGGGACCTTAATCAGATGATGATGATGATGACGATAATAATGATGAAAATTTTACTGGAAAATTTTAGATTCCTATGCATTATTATAAATCCCATATATAAATAAAATAAAAAGATGAACTTACCACCGAGAAAAAAGGATCCCCCGAAAAAATGTGGTAAATAGGAATCTAAAATAACCCGAATTATTTACCGGAAAAGGTCAAAGGGGACAGGAACATAAACGTGTTTGTGTAGGCAATTGTTGCTTCATCATATTTTTTAATGTACTCTAAATCAATTGAACGATTAATGCTGAATGTATCTAGTACTTCATGAAATAACCTCATCGCACATCGGATATTGAATTATATCATATCACGTTCCTAATTTTTAATATATATATATATATATATATATATATATATATATATATATATATATATATATATATATATATGTATGTATATATATATATATATATATATATATATATATGTATATATATAAAAAACAAATCAGAAATACAATCTGATATAACATGATATACTAGCCAAATGATTATTCGCTTGAAGAAGCCCAACAGGGCAGAAACAAAGGTGTCGGTGTAGCGAATAATATATATATATATATATATATATATATATATATATATATATATATATATATATATATATATATATATATACTGTACTCTCATACATGTATATATGAATACATACTATACTCTTATATATACTGTACTCTCATATATATATACACACATACATGTATATTTTACTACACTCTCATATATATACATACTTATATATTGTACTCTGATAAATACACACATATATGTATATATATATATATATATATATATATATATATATATATATATATATATATATATTAATGTGTACTTTAGAGAGTGAGACAGACTCGGGAGTGAAGTTTTTGGTGGTAAGGTTTATTAATCCTTATATATATATATATATGTGGTTGTGTGTATGTGTGTGTGTGTGTGTGTGTGTGTGTGTGTGTGTGTGTGTAAAGATGCAATTATCAATCACTACTAAATCCACGAAACTAATTATCCGTGCAGTCGTGTGCTGGTTGAAAGACAAAACGAAACGTTTGTGTGCACGTATACAGGTGGGAACTATGACGTTAAGTCTTTCGAATTCAAATAAATCAAAACACATCCGTATTAGGCTCACATTTTTCAGTCATCACTCTATTCACGTCATCATTCTAAAACAATCGAAATGTATAGCTATCGACTAATCAACTCTTATTTAGAAATAAAAGACTCCAGGATATCTGAAGCATTTTTTTCTTTTTTGAGAAAGAGGTTCATTGATACAGAGTGTTCATGAAACAGCACATTATATTAAGGAACAAGCAAAGATCAGAGATAATGATAAAAACCAAAAAACCCAAAATGATATACAACAAAAGAAAATAAGAAAACTCAAGATAGTCAGACGATCGTTGGACATCGGAACTCTCGAAGTGGATCCCCAGAGATCATATCCTAAATTGTGACAATTTAGACAAGTTCAGTTGATATTGCAACTGCGATGCCCTTAATTAGAAGGAAAGTCTATGTCCACTGACGGAAGTTTAACTGATGATGATGTAAGATTTTACCGAAGATGCTTATAATTCACACCTATTAATACAAGAGACGGTGATAGTAATAACTTTTCTTTTTGATATTATCTTATTATTAAAGAGATGTTATGAGTTATGTACAGATTGTTAAACTCAGATGAAATTTTTTTTAGTTATTTATTCATTTTTTTATTTTAATTTTTCTTTATTTTTTCTTTATTTCATAATAATAATAATAATAATAATAATAATAATAATAATAATAATAATAATAATTCTTCTTCTTCTTCTTCTTCTTATTATTATTATTATTATTATTATTATTTCCATCGTAATTTCTTATTGCTTTTTAACACAACTTTGACTCGGACTGTAACCCCCTTTAGTTGTGTATTCCCCCATGGTCGAAAGTCTTGAATGGCATCTTCCAAGTGAGTCATCGGCCATTATTTGGAAATACCTTTGACAGAAACACAATCATTGGATCTTGTTGACATAAACTAATTTCACATCGAAATGAAAGATGTTATCTTTAAATGAAAGAGGACCTGAATGACAAACAATTTTGATTGGAAGAAAATTAAACGAGATCGAGGAAGATGGCCCCAAGATTAATAATGCATATATTGTTATTCTGTACATGCTGAGAGATATGCATCTCTGTAATATATATATATATATATATATATATATATATATATATATATATATATATATATATATATATATATATATATGCATTTAGGGATCAATTCTATTATTGAACAACCCTAGTCACTATAAGTGACGGAAACTTCAAACCCTTTTTAAGACCATGAGATTGCATGTTTCAGACCAATTGTGAGAATGTTTTTCTTTTTCATTCATGAAAAAAACAAACAAACAAACAATAAAAAAAGACAAAACAATAAAACAGCTTTATAACCTTTTGTGGGGGCCTTCTTTTGACAGGTTTATTAATAAAATCTATATCCCCTAGAATCTGGATTTAACTAGATGTTTCATCACTCTATTTTAGATGTTTCCCGATGGGAAAAAGCCAGTGATGTCATAAATAGAGTTTATTCTCACCTTTTTATTTCTTCGAAGGGATCATTCTTCATGCCTTCAATTTTTGTCGCTACGGTTGCTCAATTATTGATGGCAAGTTTATTCAGATCACTGGATGCATTATTATAATTGATTACCGTCTACCAAAACTGTTAACAAAAATTTTCTAGTTTTCAAGTGATTCAAGCTGGCTGGCTGGCTGGCTGGCTGGCTGGCTATGTATGTGTACCAATGGGGCTATAGGGTTGAAAATCTAGAAAATCACCCCTTATTGTGTCTACAAAAACGCTGTATACTTTTTTAGTTTTTCCCTCATAATATGTTTCTAGTATTTTTTACAATGTAGTTTCATGCTAAATTGGTCCCTTAGTTTGGTTCCAAACTCGTATCTTTTAGTCGTTAATGCACGAGAAAAAGTGAAAACAATAACTTATCATTCGATCATTCCCTTTTACATTTTTTTAATTGATCACCCCAACAGGGCATGCAGCAGATGGATTGTTGTATACGTGAAAGTTTCTAATGAGTGACTGATGAGACTTGTTTTTGTTGAATTTGACTTGTTTTTACATTCATCTTGAATTTCAATTGTTTTGACTTGGGGGCTGTCATTTCACAGCCACATGTGAAACAACGCAGTTGGAAATGAATGCGAGTTCGATTCCCACTACAAGCTTGCTTTTTTTTCGATCATACTGTCTATTCGTGGTCGTAGAATGACGACCCGAGTTATAAATCGTTATGAAAACAATAGAAAATTGCAAATTCTCTGTCTGTCGTTGCACTGTTATCTAGACGAAATTCATAGAGTATGCAATGACGAATCGTTTCGTTACTCATTTTGTTTTCTTTGGAAAAGAAAATACTATCATAATCTAAAGAATGATATCCAGTCCATCTGGGGGAATATCTATTCAATTTTTAGCGGTGTCAAGTACTTGATGAATAATACCTAAACGCAAGTTATATAAAACCGAAATCACTTTCTGATACCCCTAATAACGCTTATATAAAAGTCCATTCGACCAAAACACGACGTATCGTTCATGAATATTTATAGACAGTTTCATTTATTTAGATGCCAAGGAGATTTTTTGATACGATCTTTTTTTAATTTTTTAAAACTCTATCCTATGCTATGTTTCCATAAATATTCGTCCTAATATGTTTTAAATTTATTCATAAGAATTTAACATATTAAAAGGGGAAGTCGGAGCCAAATAAATCAAGGGAGGAGAATATAAAAAAAATACTGAGATAGAAAGGAACAAAAAACGAAAACAGACAAAAGCCGTGTATTAAAAAGAAAAGAATGGATTTTTTTTTTTTGCTTATTCTTATCTGAATTCGTGAATATAATTTTCTTTAAAACCCAACCTTGGAAATGAAAAACAAACATTTTCAACAACAGGAGAAAATTGTCAGGAATGTAATTTCCCTGGGTTCTGCTTTTAAAACATATTTTTCTATTTTCTTTTTAGAAGAATTTCATTTTTGAGCAGTGATGAAAATGGCTGTTGCAAAGTGAGAAGATAGTGAATTTGAGTTTAGGGGAGTAGGTATACGCTTTTGTCTGAATCAGAAAACACTGGGTATACAAACAAACTCGAAACTGAGAAGTAAGTATTCACTGTGCCTTGACCACTTCCCCGTTTCCGTCAATGTTTTTAAGATAATTTTATTTTCATTCAGATGTTTTCATCTTTCATTAAATGAAATTACATATTTCATTCATTCTCTCGAATTTTTTATTTTCTTTCTTCATTTTTCTCTCTTTCTTATTTCTTACTTTCCTCTTCTTTTTCATCATTTTGTCCTTTGTTTATTTCTTCAGTTTCTTTTTTTCATTTTTTCTTCCTTTCTGTCTGTTTTTGCTTTTGATCTTTTTTTTTTGCATTCTTTTTTCTTTCTATCTTTCATTCTTTCCTCTTCTCTTTTTCCGATTCAATTGTTTTTCTTTCTTTGGTGTCATT
The DNA here is from genome assembly GCA_963457665.1 of Thysanoteuthis rhombus. NCBI lineage: Eukaryota > Metazoa > Mollusca > Cephalopoda > Oegopsida > Thysanoteuthidae > Thysanoteuthis > Thysanoteuthis major. The sequence continues at coordinate 5,058,559 of OY735239.1, read as the reverse complement.
CTCGCTTTCATTTCCACTCGCATTCTTAGCTTTCTTCCTTTTCAGACTTTCATTCATGCATTCTTTCTTCCTAACTGTTTTTCTTCTTCCTTCAATTCTTTTTTCTCACGATCCGTTCTTTTTCTTTCTATCACTCTTACTCTCTTTTTTTTCTCTTCATTTTTCTTCCTTTCACTCTTACACTGTCTGTTCTCTCTTTTTCGCTTCTATTTTCACATTCACTTTTTGTTTTTCCCTTTTTTCTGCTCTCATTCTATCTTTCTATTCCTTGTTTATATTATGTAGCTGTTCACTTTTTAGGGGTGAAACATATATATATATATATATATATATATATATATACATACATACATATATACATACACACACACACACACACACACACACACACACATATATATATATATATATATATATATATATATATATATATATATATATATATATATATATATATATATATATATTTGGAGGTTTTAGAGTAGATTGAAGAAGCAAAACTTTTGCCGAAAAAAATACAAAGGAAAAAAAATTAATTTCGACAGAGAGAAGGAAAAAAAGAAGAAGGAAAAAAAGAAAGAAGAAAAAAATACGAAAGCTGCGAATCCGCTTAATATTGGCTCCGGTTGTCTCGCCAAAGATTAAGGGAGTTAATACTGCGTTGTGACTTTGTCAGACGAAGTTGATAGCTGCGACAAAGAAAGTCATCTCACTTACTTAGCTAACGGCTTTCGATAACAAGTAACGGCTTGGCTTTCTATTTGTGAATCGATAAACCTAACCGACACACTTGCACATACACACACACACACACACACACACACACACACATATATATATATACATATATATGTATATATATAGAGAGAGACACACACATACATATACATATATCGATAACTTATACACACACACACATATATATATGGGTTTTGAATAAATGCGTATTCACATATATATCAAAAGATCTCTTTGAGCAAGCATATATACATATATATATATATATATATATATATATATATATACATATATATATATATATATATATATGTGTGTGTGTGTGTGTGTGTACTTCCAATTGTTATCAGATTTTGAACATATATAATGGTAGAAGATTTTTCATGTACAGAACAACACACAATCACTCACGTTATATATATATCCCTCCTCTAGGTTTGAGCACTCTTAGGTCGGCCACTATAAGCAACTATTCAATGCTCTTCCAACTCTGAAATGGATAATTCTGGTAGATGGGGAATTATGACCATCATATTCCACATAAGGTGGGGGTACAGATTCTGCTTCTGGGTCTGAAACGAAGGATTCGACCCTTGCGATACTGAATAGTTTATAGCCACACTGGAGAGTTTGTAATACAACGAAACAGCTGTCTTTGGATGACATTATATATATATATATATATATACATAATGATTAAACAATTGAGTCGTCCACAGACAACTGTTTCGTTTTATTACAAACTCTTCAGTGTGGCTATAGACTATCCATTATCCCATCCTGTACCACGAGGTAAGATCGAAACATTCGTTTCAGACCCAGAGGCTGACATTTTACCTATGTCCTACGCAGAACTGGACGATCATTGAGATTGAATCGAGTGCTCTATTCCATTGTTGGAAGAGCATTGCCTATAGCTTATAATGAATGAGTTACCTCACTTAAAGAGTGCTCAACCCTGAACCAGGGAAAATTATATATATGTAGGAACGTAATTTCTGTCTATATCTACATATATTTCTCTAAGTATATACATATATATTAGAAATTACAAAGATATGTACCCGACATATTTTATGTTAATAAACATCAACAACAGATAGAATCTTTTTTATCTTTTTTTTTCTGATATCGTAACAAACTATATATATATATATATATATATATATATATATATAATTCCAGTTTGTGACGATACAAGAAAAAACAAATAAAGAAGATTTTATTTGTAGGTTGACATGAGCGATATTCCCCATGAAAAAACGATCTACCAATGTGGGGGGGATAGCTATGAGCGTTATATATATATACATGTGGTACAGATCAGGCTAGCAATATAATATTATAATATGATATATCAATAATATAAAGCCACTTCTGAAATGTAACGGATTTATTTCACTGAGTGCTCGATACATACAACTTTTTACTATTGAAGTTGAGTTGTTTTGGAGTAGAGTTGGAAATAAATAGTACAATGTGGATTCGCTACATAAACTAACACATGTTTCTGCTATCTCCGGGTCTCATCAGGTGAAAAAACATGAACTAGTTTGTGTAGCGATTCCACATTCTACTATATATATATATATATATATATATATATATATATATATATATATATATATATATATATAAATATATATATATATATGTATATATATATATATATGTATATATATATATATACATATATATATATATATATGTATATATATATATATATATATATATATATATATATATATATATATATATATATATATATATATATATGAATGATAAGTAATGATTATTCCTATCTGATAATATGAATAATAAGGAATGGCAGTACAAGAATTATATTTTGTTCGGACTATATATATATATATATATATATATATATATATATATATATATATATATATATATATACTACACACACACACACACACACACATATATATATATATATATTGTCACTATTGATTGTGCACTCAGAAGTCTGATTCATAAAAATGAACCTTTTCTTTGAACTTTTTATCAAATCGCCAAGAGAAACAATATTGTTATAAAAATAGATAGATATAATGACTGATCACAATAAAAAAAAAAACAAAAGAAATAAACACGCTAACTATGCATATTTGATTTTGCATATCCGAACCGCTGCCAAAAACGTTCCGGAAATTTGAAAGGATCGATCAAACTGTACTTGTTTCACTTCACCCAATATTTTCTCGAGTCCTACCGGTTAGATCATTTCTGTATTGCTATTAGTGATTGTTATCAATACAGTTGACATTCATCGTCAGTAATTAAAACGTTTGGTCACTACTTTAGAGGAAGAGAGACCCAGCTTCATCAGAGGTGCGGTCTTCAATGTTTATGATCAGGCTTCGTTTGTTAATATGCTCCAGGTCTTTGATTATGGTGTTGAGTCAGCTTCGTCTTTTAGAACGTTTGAAACCAAGTTTTTTTTTGGTACCAAAGGAGAGACGTCCTTTGCAGGATAACCAGGTTCCTTCCTCATCAGTTGTCAAAACAATTTTAGCGTTTGCCAGGAGATCAAATTGGAAACTGGAATTGATATCTCTGTTGGTGGATGGATCATTCCTTAAAAACTGAAATCATTTGATGCCAACGAGGACCCACAGGCATAGTGTGACTTCTGTGGTCCTGTTGTCTCATTGACCAAGTGTCACTGCTACATAACATACAGGACAAGATGGCTGTTCAAGTGGAATAAAGAGACCGCCCTAATTTAATCACTATTTTTTTTTTAGTATAGATATAAATAATTTTAATAATAACTTTGATAAACTTAGATCTTATGGGATAGAAAATGAATTAATAGGGAAATTTTAGTAGCTTTCAGCTGAAATATTGAGAGATTTAGGGAAAATAAATGATTAAAATGTGTGTGACAAACGTTTCACTGTACTGGTAAACGTATATATTTTCTAATTTTTGAAAGCTTCTGCATGTTTCTTAGTATTAGGTTTTATACATTTTATATATCTTCATAAAGTGAATTAAAGTATTTAATAATATTGGGTACGTATTTCGAGTGCAAATTGTTTACGGGGATATCCGTAGAAGTATCTTTTATTCCATAAAAATAATCAACAATTGAACACATTCATACAGGAAAATGACTTTCCGAAAAATTCTTTCTCGTATTATATTTACATTTCAAGAGTTGCTGTAATTATCTTCAGTCAGAATAGGAGTTAGAGAGTGGTTTGATGCAGTAACAACCAAGCTTGTTTTTATCATTTTATTCATTTACCATCTTTTCATGTGACTGACGCCAGTAATTGAAATATTGGGTGTAATTATTGCATGAAGCCAAACTTGATAACTCCAGGTTGTAGTGAGATTAGAATCTCATACACATATTGGAAATAAACTGACAGTTATCACGAGTATGACTCGACAAGAACATCCTGCACCACGCACACCCATACAGATAATTATTAACAAGAATTTCTAAGTATTTTTGCCAGTAGATTATACATGGAACAAATCCAGTCAGTGCAAATGTATCCGGCACAAGAATATCAGCTGGAGGGTTGAAAACCTCTCCAATTTCTGTTCCGACTGAAGATGATTACAGCAGATTTTTTTATTGCACAAACTCTATTGAGGAAATAAATGAAAAAGAGAACGTGTCATCACTGTTAATAATAGAACAACCGTAGCATCAATATCTGACATCATGTTGTAAAATTCCATTTAGTAATAAATATGGTCAGAATGAATTCTATTTAAGACATCATTGGCGTTTTCCGCTGGAAAACACTTTAGAGTAAAAAGATATCTACAATCATCTGCATTGTGGATAATCTATATGTTATGTAAAAACGCGTCAAAATAAGGAACTCTAAAATGTCATATTATTTCCCGAAAAAAAAAACTTTTAAAAAAGGAATTTTATGGAGTACTGATGCCAATTTTCAAGTCTGTAGACAAAAGCTATGACAAACAGCGCCAGAACACACAAACACACAAACCCACTTGAATAAATATAATTCAATTATCATTTTTATATAAATGTATCCATTGAAATGAAGTGCGTGTAAATTTTTGTTTATGTCGATGGCTTGTCAATTCAATTCAACCAGCAAGACATCCCTTGTAGCAATCAGTTGGTTGTGAGTTCAAATCGTGGTATGGGAAGTGTAGCATCAGTTTACACTCCGAGATTTGGAGTGGATTGTGGTTTTTGTTGTGGTAGAAAAATGTAGTTAACTCCAGTTTGGGAATTAGACAATGTCCAAAAAAGTTTATTTTTACACGAGATTCAAAATTCGATATGGGGGCCAAGATTTTTTTATTAATATAAATTGATTATCTAAACAATTTATGACAATACTTAGTCCAAATTCTGTCATCTTTGAAGCTTATATTAACATTCTTTTTAGAATGTATCGGATACTTTTTGTACTCACTGCATGATGCTCAATTACCGACGGGTGGTCCCAAAATATCATGTCAACCAAAACTGACTTTAAAACTGCAAACATAGTTTTCTTCAGTTTTTAAGTTGGTCCAGCTGTCTACCTGGATGGCTATGTATGCATGTATCGCAAGTACGGTCAAAACAATGGAGTTACAAGGCTGAAAAAAAAAATTAAAAATCTACCCCTCTTTATGTCTACAAAAAACATTTTTTGAAAACTCAACCATGAATAGATTTTAATGGAAAGTGTCTATTTGCATTATAATTTTATGCTAAATTGATCACTTCGTTTATGTTCAGTTGCATTCACGTCTGTTTTTTGCTTTTGTAAATCCAGAATATTTTTCTGATCACCGCCCAACAAAAGGCGAGAGAAGTAACTTATTCATTGATAACCCCCCTCTCCTAATATTTAAATTGATCACCCCTGATAATTACCAACGGTTGCAACCAATTTATTAGAAACCATCAACTACCACCAAAACTGTTAGCGTCGGTTTCTTCAGTTTTTGAACTGATCCTGCTGGCTGGCTGGCTGGCTGGCTGGCTGGTTAGTTGGCTATCGATGAATCTATTACGCATACAGTCCATAATGTAATATAAACACCCACTCTTTTCCATATCTCTATTAAAATCAGTCTTTCAACATCTGACTAGATTTTTAGTTGTTCTTTAAGTCCTCGTTTGCGTCTGGCTCAATTTCACGCTCGATTTGGGGAAAATTCAAACGTTCTGCCAGAGATTGCTGCTCGACAAAAAGCGAGAAAAATAATCTATTGAACGACCAAACCCTATTTAAAAAAAAGATTCATTGATCACCTCTCATAACGACTTTTATGGTTGACAAACCAGACCCGTCTTTGCAATATTTGGTGAATTCTATCAGTGACGGAATGTAAACACAGAGTGTCTCCGGTGGCAAATGCTTTTGTGTAGACGAAACATTTCAATCTCAACCTCTGGAATGATAAATAGTTATACCTATACACCGAGGTTTCTCAACCTGAGCGGTACTGCTCACTGCAGGGGGATGGGTGTAATTAGGATAAGTGGTAAGCAACCGTTCAGAAAATGGTGGGTGTTTTAAAATTTTGGAGCATGGGTAGAATTCTGAGTACTGAAGTCTGTAATTGACTACAAAAATGAGCCAACAGAAACATTTCCTATTATAAATTTATCTCGTAGGATTGTGATAACGCACTTTATGTAAACCCAATTCGTCTGTACTGGCCGATTGTCATCTGACATAGTGATTGCATTGATGATATCTGATATTGGTATGTGTGTGCCAAACATTTAAAGTTACTACTTTACGTTTGTTTGATTAGAGAACCAGCAAATGCCGTTCATTTTTATTGTCTTTAAGAGATATTTTTTTGTATTCTTTTGAATATTTACAATTCATGTAAAAGTCGGTAGTGAAGTTGAAAAGGTTGAGAACCCCTGCTATTTATTGATTTATTGTAATTAGTTTCTGGAGTATGTAGCGATCGAAACATCATCACTATAACAACAAAAAGAAGGATACTCGTCCGCATGGATCGAAATCTGATTATAAAATGAACAGAGTAATTTTCTTGGTTTTCTGTCTTTAACAATAAGCTGTTCCATTTCGAGGTAACAATTTTGCTGATCGTCCCACCATATGAAACTGTGGAATTCAAGTTAGGGAATCTCTTTTACAAGAAAAAAGAAAGAGAAAAATCCAAATGTATTCGTTAATTAGTTCACGGGTTTGACGAGTTGATCATGAAAAGACCAAGACATACATTACATTTCACTTTGAACGGAGGAATTCAGTTTTCTCTCTCAAAAGATTAGCTTATAGAAATCAAAATATATCTGTGTTTTCATAGGTGTTAACTAGTGTGTGTGTATATATATATATATATATATATATATATATATATATATATATATATATATATATATATATATATGTATATATATATACATACACGTGTTTGTGTGTGTATATATCTATATAATTTTTTCACAGGTGTTTTAACTAGTGTGTGTTTGTTTGTGCGTATATATATATATATATATATATATATATATATATATATATATATATATATATATATATATATATATATATACATATATATATATATAAGAGCCATGTATTGGCTGTTTCTTTGATGGACACATGTTCAAGTCCCGCGTGACGCTCATATCTTCATTTAGTTATGTTGTTTAAGGCTGACTGAAAGAAGTGATTTATTCATTGATCACCTCCTTCTCCAATTTTTTTATTGATCACCCCAAACACGGAATACCATCGACGCTGATCAGATGACAGTTTCTAATTGTCTCTTTTTTTTAATGTTTACTATGTTTAGATTAGTAAGACATGAAATCGATTGTGAAAAAAAAAAAAAAAGGAGAAAAGGAAGATTGACCAACAACAAAGTTTCAAGCCTAGAAAATCAGCTATTCTTTAAAATTATGGTTCCCAACTTAGTTCTAACAGGGACCACCTTGTATAAACTAATACAAGTCCGGTTCGTCATTCTTTGGAACTGTCTTTTGGCAGTATTTCGTGTCGGAGGCGATCAATTAAAAATTAGAAAAAGGATTGATCAATGAATAGATCGCTTCTCTCGCTTTTTGTTGAATCACTGTCCACATTTAAAATAAAATAAGATAAAAAAAAACAAGCGTGGACGCAGACGGATTCACACACACTAAGGGACCAATTTAGCATATAATTACATCATAAATCACTTCTATATCTACACTCGTATATCTTTTAAGGGGGGAATGAAAAGACAAGTGGGTTTTTTTCAAGACATTAGTATTTAATGTTCAAATTCTCAGCCCTGTAGCTCCGTTGACGTGGTCTGTACGTGCGGCATATTCGCAAGTTCACTTGAAGAAAAGAGGACACAAATGTAGAGAGATTTGGTGAAAATTTTATTTGACTCATTAGTTTTTGGATTTGCTAGGTAGTTCCCCTCCTCTAACGAAGCAAAGGATGGCCGTTTCAATGCGTCCCCCAGCCATTGAGATAGCCAGCCAGAATCACTCGAAAACTAAAGAAACCTAATCAGTCAGTTTTGGTGACAGTTTCAGATGAAGTTTTCTTATATACAATATTGGTTCCCAAAGCCTTCGAGGAACAAATACTACACTGTAATCCTAACCAGAAAGGCCACAAAAAAGTCTTCGCAAGCTCACTATGTACTGTTTCCTCTTTAGAAGGGTTTGAATCTTGAAAAGATCAATTCTATTAAAACAGGGTATCTGACCCTTTCTAATGAGACGAAATATTTTCGTTACCCCTCATTCATCGTTACAAAGAACAACTATATATCAGTCTTTAATAGAAATGTCACAGTAACTAAATACAGAAACAAATAAAGAGGAAAAATTGCAACGTTTTCATCATCTACTTAAGCGTTCAGCAGAGCAAGCTCAACCTTCAAGAAGATCCCATTAATCCAAAAAAGAAAGGGTATACTACTAATGCATCCTGCCAATAGTCACTTTTGGAGCTGAAACATGGTTCCTAACCAAGAGACAGACCAGCATATTGAGAACCATGCAACGTGCACGCAAGTGGATCATGCCCAACCTCACAATGAGAGATCACAAGACAGCACAGTACATAAGGAAGAAAACAGGAGTCAGAGACATCATAGAAGCTCTTAAAAAACTAAAATGGCAATGGGTTGGCCATGTTGCAAGAATGAAAGACAATCGATGGACATCACGACTGATAACATTGATTCCCATGAGAAACTGAGGCCTACAGAACCCAAGATGGAGAGATGAACTAGACAAATTCAGGAAATACTGGCTCTACGACGCCCATGATAGAGAATTGTGGCGAATCCTGGGGAAGGTCTATGTTCAACCACGGACGTTAAAAGACTGATGATGATGAAACTCTTCAAAGGATTTTTTTTTTAAATATTTGGGTACTTGGTGCAGTTTTTCTTGTTGGGATCATCAATTGTTTATCATGTGACCGTTTCGAAGATTTAAAAACAAAACAGTTATATTAACATAGCTTTGTTGATCAAACACCATAGAGCTATTCCAATATTTAGCTTCGTTTTGTTTTTTCGAATTCGTGTCATGTAACTTTGGATTTTACATTGGGTGTTAACGACGGATGTTAAAAGACTGATGATGATGATGATGATATTAAAATGAGAGAGTGAGAAAGAAAGAAAGAAAGAAAGAAAGAAAGAGAGAAAGAAATGAAGGGAGGAAGAAAGCAATAAAGAGTGAGAAAGAGTGTCTTACGGTAGAATTTAAAATAAGACAGGAAGTGAAACTTGAGAGCAGCACTTATCTGAGCAGGACAGGAATCTATCTTGGTTGAAGGCACATTTTTTCAAACTTGGTTTTGAAATAATTATGTGTCTCAGCGTTAGAAAGAAAACAATTTTTCAATATCTAAAATAGTTTACGCCACTTCAATATATTAGTTTACACAGTGGTCTAGTTTGCGCCGGTTCAATACATTATTTCGTTGTTTCGAGTCTCAGCGACGCAAGGACGTTGATTGTAAGTGGCAAAGGCATGGCATCCATGTTTACCATCTCGGTGAACTTTTGGTTTGGCCAACTTTCCATTTATCTCATGGAATGGTATTCTGCCACCGATTCTGTTGGTCGTAGATCTGATTATTAAGTAATTCATTAATAATTGTCACTTTTAGCCTCACATCTGCAAGTTGCTCTACTCTTTTTACCAACATCGCATTTAGGTATGCCGAGAAGAAGGAAAAAAAAAGTATTAATGTCTCTTCTATCATTGTTTCTCTTTCTTCTTGCTCTGCACCCCCCCCCCCCACACACACGAACGAGATAACTGAGTTTATCTCCCGTAACTGATTTCTGTGCCATTCGCTTTCAGCGTGTTCAGATGCCAGAAGTCAGTTAACTTCGCAACTAAAATCATTTTGTTCCCCGATCACTGTGCCTCAGTGGTAAAGAGCACACATCTGGTTTAGTAGGCCGGGGTTCAATCCGCTGCTGATTCGCACAGAAGACTCTCGGTGCCTGTAACGTAATCATTTTGCAAATTTTGTGACAGGACTGATGAACCCCTCTCCGGCCAAATCATATTGGAAACAAGGGTTCTTGTAAGATCAACTATGTTATACATTGTCTAGCCTGGGTGATCAACTGGGTACACCAGGTACCGTAAGCAGATAATGCAGAGGGACCCTCATTTTAATCCCGTTAATCCTCCTACAAACGTTGCTATGAATGGACGGTCAAACTGTTCATCAAATAAAGTATATTCGTCTTTAGATTAACAACCTGGTGGTCAGGAGTCAACCGATGGTTTTTCTAGGTGCTATCGACCCGTTGCGGCCAAAGATTACGAAAGCTAAGCAACATAGATCCTGGTCAATACCTAGATGGGTGACCAACTGGGTACAGCGGATGCTGTAAGCAGCTGTGGATGATGTAGTAAGCCTTGTACGATAATCCAGCTGTTTCTATTGCAAATATTGTCATGAATAGGCGATCAAACTGTTCGTCAGATTATGTAAAAGTCCTATCGTCCAAAAAAGAAAATCTAGGAACGTCAACGACTCTTCCCAAAATGATAGACTACTTGTGTGGTTTGTCACTCATTAGAAACCGTCGTTTGGCAGCATGCTGTATAAGGGGTGATCAATTATAAATGAGAAAAGAGGTGGTCAACGGATAAATCGATTACCGTGCCTTTTTTTGGTCAGAGATTACTGAAAAAAAATGTCTGAACTTCCGAAAACAAGCAAGACTGCTGGACAAATACTAAGGGGTCTGTTTAGCTTAGCATAAACTTACACTGTAAATTGCTCCTTGCACTAAAAACATATTGGGGGGGGTGAGAAAAATATTCACCTAGACATGTTAAGTAGAAAATGTTTTCATGTTCAGCCCTTTAACTTTATTGGCGCGATCTATATGCATGTTATAGTAAGCGAAGCAAATTAACCTACTTTGACAGTTTTAGTTGACAGTTTCTAATAAACACATTAGTTATTGGATCTGTGATGCGGTTCCCCTTTCCAACTAGAGCAAGGGAATGCCGATCTCACGCGTTCCCAGAACAATATACCATTGGAACTCGGTAAATATCTCTACAGACAAAAAATAAATAAATGAATAAAAATGAAACATCAACGGAATCTGTATCTGAACATTGAAAAGTTAATTTCCCGTAACGAAAACTCACTAACCGACATCTCCGTCCCTTCATATTTCATTCCCCAGCCGAGTCAGAGATACGGCCTTCTCATCTTCACTTGAAAGATAGTGCATGATTCAACAATGCAAGTGATTGTGTGTAATTCCTGGTGTACATACGCACGAGCGTTGGTTCGTGTGCGTGTGTATGTGTGCTCGGGTGCATGCGTGTGTATCTGTTTGTGTGCGTATGTGTGTGCGTATGTGTGTACGTATCCGTATCCTGACATAAGTCGAATAGACGGACAGGTTTGATTAGTCACTCAATAGAAATACTCACATGACCAGCGTCCTATGGCAGGATGTTTGGGATGATCAATATAAAAAAAATCACATAGAGGGGTCACCCGTGAATAAGTTTCTTCTTCGATCTTCTGTTCAGAAACGATCACTGAAAAGAAAAATAGCAAAAAACAAAAGCCAGCAAGCATGTATCCCACCGAACACAAATTTAGCATAAACTTACATTGCAAATTTGATTCCCCTGAGAAAATATAGATTTTAAAGGTGTGGGTGTCACTGGAAAGAATGAATTTTCGACCCTCTTGCTTCATAAGTGCAGACTATAAGTGCGATACAAACATAGCCAGCCAAACCAATTTGAAAACCAATGAAACCTATGTTGACTCTTTTGGTGATCTCTAACATAAACAGAGTAAGATGAAGAATGTGATGAAATCGGTGAAGAAAACTAAAATGGCAATGGGTTGGCTAAGTGGCAAGAATGTGAAACAACCGCAGGGTGTCACAACTCACAACGTGGATACCAAAAGAGCGTGCGCAAAACTATGACCTACAGAAAATAAGATGGCATGACTAAGTAGAAAGTAATGGCTCCGCAACGCCCATCGCAGAGGGCTCTCACGAATTTTGGGGATGGTCTATGTCCACCGATGGATACTAAAAGACTGATGATGATGATGAAGATGATGATGGAGACAGCTGTTGACCAATTTGCAGATTCACAAATATATGTTACTTAACTTTCAATCTACCGAGCTCCTTAAGTGGAATGATCCATTATTTGCAGAGGAAAAAAATAAAGAAAAAAAAAACGAGCTGTTCGGCTAATTTTGCTCCTGCCCAATTTAGAATCAAACAACTGAACTGTTCCAACCGCGAGTTAGTGGGTTAAATGTGCATGCATTATTAAGTATTGGAAGTATGTGTGTGTGTGTGTGTGTTTCTGAGTGTGGATATGTGCGTATGTCCATACGTAGAGACATGTGATATATTATTATCTCAGCGGGTGGCAGGGCAATATATATATATATATATATATAAAGAGAGAGAGAGAGAGAGAGAGAGAGAGAGAGGGAGAGAGAGAGAGAGAGAGAGAGAGAGAGAAGGTAGCCAAAAAGAAGATAGTGCTTCGTATTATTGAAGGAAGAGAGACTGTAGCTCTGCTTTTGTATGGCTTCAGCTCAGAGCCCTCTCGAATTGAAAAATCACACCTCATCTCTGTCTTTGTTGGCAAAAGATGAAAGGAAGCACACACTAACACACACACATACATATAGAGATATGGACAGATTTCCCAATCATGTTGGTGTTATAGATATGAAGAGATTCGAAAACTCATTCTTTGCCTGGGTCTATTTTAGCAAAAGATAAAAGAATGTGAAATGCCTAAGTGTGATATGAAGCAGCAAAAATGAGTCAGACAACACTGGCTGAATCAGGGTCAAATTTCATTTCCAACTGGAGATGATTCCTGCAACTTCTGTGCTGTATACATGATAAACGAAAAATGATAATGTATACACACACACACACACACACACACTCATATATATATATATATATATATATATATATATATATATATATATATATATGTATAACTTAATGAATGTGTCATCCACAGACAGCTGTTTCGTTGTATAACAACTTTTCAGTGTGGCTAGAGACTATACAATATCCCTTCCAGTACGGCTGGGTAGGATCGAAACTTTCGTTTCAGACCCAGAGGCTGACATTCTACCCATGCCTTAGACAGAACTGATATATATATATATATATATATATATATATGTGTGTGTGTGTGTGTGTGTGTATGTGTGTGTGTGTGAGAGGGTTTCAATTCTGCCTCGCAGTACTGGATGGGATAAAAGTCTGTAGCCAAACTGAAGAGATGTAATACATCAAAACAGCAGTCTGTGGATAACACAATAATTAATACTTTCTATTCAGGGTTGAGCACTCTTTAAGTGAGGTAACTTATCCATTGTAAGCTTATGCAATGCTCTTCCATAGGAATAGAGCACACTGGTGAATGAGGTGTTTCAGCGTAAATGAATATATTGCTTAAATTCAGCCAACTGACCACCCAGTTCCGTAGTCCTGATGTAGGAATACGGCCTCTGGGTCCGATGTGTGGGTTTCAATTCTGCCTCGCGGTACTGAATGGGATAGAAGTTTTTAGCCACACTGAAGAGATGTAATACATCGAAACAGCTGTCTATGGATGACACAATAATGTGTGCATATATATATATATATATATATTAGAACATGTCTATTTATATATTAGATCATTTGTCAATTTTGCTCAGTCGATAAGGGACTATTGATCGTTATTTGGCGGAAATAGTTCTTGTTATTCTCGTTCTTGATACGATAAGAAATCAAAGTCAACTCCAGGTTTTGCCGTGGGTTTAACAAAATTATAATTTTGAAAAAATTGTCAAGATAGACTGGCACAGAGTCAAAATCATTCTGACTGGAGCTTAAATGACTTGAAAATAATTCAATTTTCATACTTTATCTGAAAAGGCTCCTTAAATGTGGCCATAGAAGGGGACAATGGAATTGGTATATAGATATATACCTCGATACATAGCATGGGAATGTAGATAACTGTAGATATATCAAGAGGCAATTCTCGATACACAATTGAGAAATTGGGTGGGCTGTTCGGATGGTTTAGTCGAGTGACCCCGATTTTCTTTCAAAATGTTCCTGCGGGGTTTGAATAAGGTTGCATGCAAAATTTCCAGCGTACACAATAGCCTTGAGAGGGTTCTAATTTTGGTGAGGATTATTGATGTTGTCATTGTCATTATTGAGGAGTGTGACAATAATGACTGCTGCATTTGAGACTAATTTCAGATGGTGCAATGGTTAGTAGGTCTGCTCACACGCAGAAGAATTCGCATTCGGTACGAGCAGAGAGTGTGGAAAACCCTTCATGAGGACAGTTTTCACTGTGCATTCAGCAGCTAACTGAGTACACTCTGATTAAGGTGAGTGGAATTGGAAATGGGGTTGCACCCTCCCTTATTCGGGAGAAAGAGGAGCCTTTGTATTTCTGAAAATGGCCAATATATACATACACATATATAGCTGATAGTTTAACAACAACCTGATAAAGAAAGTGTGTGCAGCAACCCCTTCTATTTTATAGCTACCAGACAGCAATTTATCTCCACTAGGTAAAACGAAACAAGAAGTGACCAACCAATGAAGAAGGAAAATAAAAGAGAAGATACCTAAATAGAATAAAAGGGTTCTCAACCCGGGAGAAAAAGACATCCCCAAAACGTCCTAAATAATGATTTAAAGTAAATCAAACCATTTGCCTGAAAGAACCCAAAGCAGGCAGAAACATCAACGTGTTTTGTGTGGCATATCCTTATTTCAATATATATATATATATATATTCCTTATTTGTATCACACACACACACATACACACACACACACACACACACACATATATATATATATATATATATATATATATATTGGACAAGATAATGGAAACACTATTTTGATTAGTTTTTTTTTGAATATCAAGATAACTGTTACGTAACTTATGACGGAATTGACCCGCTGCAAGAATTCATTTCGTTGAGGAATTCATTGATGCATCTTTTGGGTAGTATCTAAAAAAAATTTGAGCAAATCTGCTCCAACTCCTTCAAAGGCGTGGGTTGAGGGAATCAGTTCCCTTTTTTCTTTTCCGACCTTCGATTTATTAAAATCTGGTGATTGCAGTAGTCAAGTTTGGAAGTTCTCTCCCATATATCTGCATGACTCGAGAGGTAGCTTCGGGTAAATTATGGTTTTGGGCGATAGCGACTAGAATGACTGGTTCGCTGGAATAAACACTCAGTCCTGGGAGTTTATACAGCCATGCAGTGCTACTGCTGGACTGTGAGAATCCCATTATAGCTTGCCGAATCACCACAGATTTCCTTCAATTCTTAACTGTTCAGGTGGGATAGTCAAGATCATATGCTTGTTTAGGCTGCCCTCAGACGCAAACTCGACCATAACATTCTAATAATGTAAAGGAATATACTTTCGGCTCTATCATATTCTTCCATTGGTCCATCGTTCAAATATTTTGGCCATTATGCCTCTTTTTACGTCATCCCATGTTAATATGCAAAAGCAAAGGTCTGACAATTGTAGCCCTTCTGAGTTTTCATAAGTTTCTTCGACTTTTCCTCATATATATATATATATATATATATATATATATATATATATATATATATATATGACATCAAATGCTGCAAGGACAAAGCCTAGCTTGTATTTGAAATCGAAGACTAACTGCCTATACTGGTGAGTTTTTACTGGGAAGACAATCAGAGAGACAGGTCTGGTTAGTCACTCAATAGAAACCAACGTCTTTTAGCAGCTTTCTGTGTTGGTTTAGCTACTCCTCAAGCTACTCTTCTCCTTTTTTTGGGCAATGATTTTCATTTTCTAAAAATGAGCGTGAAAATTCCTGGACACAAACAAAGGGACCAATTTATCACAAACTAACATTATAAATTTTCAAAGGCAGCAAAGTCTGGTCTTTCTAGACCTTGGAATAAATGTTGAATATTTCAACCCTCTAGCTCCTTTGGTGTTGTCTGAACGCACGACACATACATATAGAGCCATCCAGGCAGACTCATTTGAAGTTGAAGAAACCTATGTTGACAGTTTTGGTTTGGGTTGACGATTTCTGATAAAGGTTTATGTTGCTCCAAGCGTCATGAATTGGAGATAAAAGACATCCTTGGTCTTACGGATTTGAATTTGGTGAGTCATCACACCTAATACTGCAGCGTTTAAAACAAAACTATTCAAGACTTGTGTGATATACAGAAATATACTTAGAACTTCTGATTAACGAAGACCATCTAATCATAGTGATTCAACAATAGCCGATCTAGTAAATATACGAAAGGAACAGTTCGATTGCTGAACCCTCGGTCGGGTCCATGACCCATAGGAGGTTCCTTCCAGTCTGTGTTAGAGATAAGATTAATGATAAGATTAAAGATAAGATTAAACATTCTACACATTGAATATCCTACAGGGACTCCCAAAGGTATGACTATATAACGTATTGATCTGGTTTTAACGCAATAATGGAGTTAAAAAAACAACTTTAATTCGTATTCTATCAAATATTCAGGATATCAGAAATATCTAGAGGCAAATCAAGAAGACATTACGACAACATCTCGTCATATCGGATGCGCTGTTTCCGTCGTGCTTGAATTCATGATACACAATATTCCAATAAAGAACTAATTAATGGCTATATATTCCATTATCGCCTTGATATCTGATAAACACACTGTATACTTATACCCGTTGAAGTGTCTGTATGTGTGTTATGTTTTACATCCGTAAAACCAAGGATTACCATTACCTCCGATTTAAAAGCTCAAACTAACATGAGCCGAAATAGATCAACGAAGCTAGATTGGTTGCTACGTATACAGGGAGGCAGATTGATTGGAAACAAATTAATAAATGAACAACAATTGACAGATCGAAAGCTTTGGTCAGTAAGAGTTAGCAGAAAAAACCTAGGTATAAAAAGATTGCAACTGGGAGATTTTGATTGCTACGTAGATAGATATCAAGATAGATAGCTGTGGTCAAATTCTTAAATACAAAAATAGGTTTTGAATCTATTCTTGCTCTATCCCTCAATAGATATTTATATATATTTTTGTGCATGTGTGTGTGTGTGTGTGTGTGTGTGAGAGAGAGAGAGAGAGAGAGAGAGAGAGAGAGAGAGAGAAACAGAAACAGAAACAGACAGACAGACAGACGGAGACAGAGAAGGAGAGACAGACAGACAGGTTCATATCTATCAATCAATATATTCCTTTCACTCTCAGTCTTTTTCCCTCTCTCAATATATTTACATATATACGTATACTGACACACGTCTCCCATCGATCTGTTTCTCTATCGCCCTATCTATCATCAAATCAAACCCTCTCTCTTACTCTCTCTTTCAGTTATCTATCTATCTATCTATCTATCTATCTATCTATCTATCTATCGACATAATATATCTATCCATCTATCTATCTACCAATCTACACATCTATCTATCTATCTATCTATCTATCTATCTATCTATCTATCAATCTATCTATATACATACATATATATATATATATAGCTATCTATCTATCTATATATATATATACATATATATTTATATATACACGTATATATATATACATATATATATATATATATATATATATATATATATATATATATATATATATATATATATATATATATTGTGTGTGTGTGTGTTTAGGCAACCATCTCTAATTAATATCTGCCTGGGTAGATACGACTGTCAAGCAATACCTTTTTAACTTCTTTATCAGTTTTTCTTGTTTACGCACGAGGGACAATATTTATATGCATTGGATCCAGACGTTCCCTTGTGCGTAAACAAGAAAAAAGCAGTAATAAGTCAAAAATATTACTTGGCTTTTTTATTCAGCCAGACATTTCTACCCCTCCCCCTCTCTCTGTGTATCTCTTTATACATATATATATATACATATATATATATATATGTATGTATGTATGAATGTATGCATATATACATATATATATATGTATGTATGCATATGTATATATATATATATATATATATATATATATATATATATATATATATATATATATATATATATATATATATATATATATATATATCTCAGTCTTTGCTCTACACACACACCAACACATTTATATTCGAAAACATGCTGCGAGTTTCATGTTTATCTTAGCAATCATCCTAATTAGAAACAGATTTCGAAAATTATAACTTTTTGTATACTTTGAGCTGAAGTTGTATTATGAGCACCCTGTATATTATGAGAGTTTGCTTTTGTTTTTTTAATCTTTTCTCTATTCACTTGCAAAATAACATAGCATCGAAGTATCTCGACCCACACGATAACCTCCCCACCCACAGCAAATCAAAAACTAAAATGAAGCGTGCACTGACGGTTGTTTCACGTCATATGCACGTAAGTACTAATGTTCTTCTCTAGAGTCTGTCCGGGAATCATAAGTGCAGGCACACCCTACTTGGATAAGTGCTCAAGATCTTTCAGTGAAGATAGCCTCCGAGACGAATAAACAAATAAATATACACTGCACCGTACCACGCACTAGCTAGGATTTTTTTTCAGTTTCTCAGAAAAAAATAATGACTCCAAGCGATGAAATAAAACTGAGGCGCTACATGACCAGTTTCGAATAGAGACCAGTGTTCCCTCTTGGCCAGGAGTCGGCACACTATGGCCCACGGACCAAATCTGACCTTCATTAAATATGTGAAGTTGCATGCAAGAAATCTCTGTTTTTTTTTTTATATACATTTCATATATCTTTGGTTGGCGAACAATTAAATCTAATGTTGAAAAAATATCTCAGCGAAGAATATTTTTTCTAATGATGAAGTACATCAAATCTCTTCATAGATCAGGGTTGAGTGATCGCCACTTGAAATCCGTTTTGATTACGGGAATCACAAAATGCAAGCTATACTTTGACTAAGAATTAAAAAGTTAACTGTTTTCATAGTGTTATATGATCTATGTTCCTTGTATTCGTTTTGGCTCGCCTGTTATCAACCAAACTGTAAAATAAAGGTCCCAAAAGGTCAAGAGATATTTTTGTTCTTAAAAAAAAAAGGAAAAAAAAATTAATAAATAAAAATAATTTTCCTGGGTCTAGAACAGTACTGAAGTGAATTTTCGAATTGGTAGACAAAACGGTACGACCAGAAGCGCTGGAACACACAAAGAAACACATATACAAACATCTACACAGACGCACGTTCATATGAAAAAGGATAAAACCCTTCACTATCTTTAATGGCAACGGCTGTTCTATGAATAAATATTAGAGAAAAAATCAATACAATAATTCATTCCTTTTATTATACACGTATCGTTAAAGATAACCAAACTATTGTTCGTAAACTTGAGGCAAAAAGTCAATGACCTTATACTCCGTTATGTTCGATAATGAAACAAACTTATACATCGTTTTAACAAGATTGTAGATATAAGTAAATTGTAATCTTTTATTTGAAAAATAAGAAAAAACAAAAACAAAACAAAGCAACAACTGGTAAATAACACATTGTGGGTGTAGTGCAGATCCTGCTAACCTAGAGTAGAAATTTCGAGACATGGAATAATTTCTCCAGTTTTAATATAAGCAAACTGAATTGTTGGCAAGACTTCAGCTAAGAAATTCAGACAACTTCAGACTATTACTAATACGTGCGGAAACAACAGAAATAAAATGAAAGAAACATTAGTCGAATATTACTAAATAATTGACAACGCTCCAGCTAAGAAATTTAAACAACTTCAATCGACTTGATGTACAAGCAACAGAAATGAGATTAGAAAATACTACACAAGTCATCAATAATAATTCACAGAGATGGTCTACAATGTTCCAACTGGGAAATTTTGAAAATGAGGGTAAACAAAGATGTTGGAAATGTATCAGACGTTCAGGGAAAAGTAAGGAATCCAGGTCTGTGGTTATATTTGAATAATCGTGATTACTTACCATTCTTTTAATCGGGAAGACGGGTAGCACAAATACCGAGCTACCAGGGATAAGGGATGCAAGTTTTAATTTTAACAGGGCTTCTTGCTTCATTTTCAATTCACATTGCTAACTAATGATATTTGTACGACGGTCAAAAGTTACAGAAATACGACGAAAGGAATAGTAATCAAAAATTAGTAATACAAATTTCATATTACGATATGAAAATATTACAGACATAATAATATAGATGTGACCATTTCAATGTGTGTGCAGTGGCTCATTGTTGGGTCATATTTAACTCCCAAATATGCTACCGCTTATCCAAAAGATTTGATGATTCTTTGAAATCAACAGAATCGGGAGGGTGGGTTGGGTAAGTATATCCCTCAAACCGTTCCACTGTAAATAACTGATCCCCCTGCCCCCTGATCTATTTCTGCGTAAAAACATAGTCACAACCACAACACCTCTCGTTAACGTTCATGACTTTTTGTTGAAGAAATTAGTGGATAACTAACTTACATGACAAAGTCATTGATAAATAGACTCTTGAACGAATAATTAAGATTTGAATTACAACCGTATCTTCTTTAGTTTCTGAAACTGCAAATCTTTTTAGACTTTTTAGATTATATATATATACATATATATATATATATATATATATATATATATATATATATATATATACAGAGAGACAGAGAGAGGGACAGAGAGACGGACAGACGGACAGAAAGGGACATTTTTCCTTTCAAGATTCGGCTACAGTTGCAGAATGTCAATATT
This sequence comes from Thysanoteuthis rhombus, assembly GCA_963457665.1. Lineage (NCBI taxonomy): Eukaryota > Metazoa > Mollusca > Cephalopoda > Oegopsida > Thysanoteuthidae > Thysanoteuthis > Thysanoteuthis major. The sequence continues at coordinate 5,037,539 of OY735239.1, read as the reverse complement.
TTTTCATACTTATAACCATTGCTAGCGTGTATTGGATTTATATGTACAGCCCATTGGAACAAAAAGTTGTTTTTTTTAAATTCTTAAATTTTTATCGTCCCAGATTATTAAACATGGATAGAAAGATCCCTACCTACGAATCAGAGATATTAGTCAATCATCTTTTTCTTGGAATATGGATTTCTCCAGCAGCGATAGCTCCTGCGCTTGTCTGAATGGCTTGCCATAATTCTCCCCAGGTTGCAAAGTGACGGCCATTCTCATACATCTTCCTCTTGAGGATGCTCCAGAGATTCTCAATCGGGTCGAAATCGGGACAAAATAGTGGTCAGTCGATTAATCTACCATTTATGAAACTTATTTCAATTTAGTCTGCTGTTGCATATGCACTGTGTGAAAGGGCTTTGTCTTGCATGAAATTCTGTTCCGTACGTAGGCCGAGAGACCTGTTCATAAACCAAGGCTGGAAATTATTTATCAAATATTTGATATGTCGATTTTACAGCATGTGATCCATGCATGGGTCCAACCGGCTGGTCTTGTATAATTCCATACGAAATCATAACTGGCCCGCCATCTTGCTGATGCATAGTCGTAAGGGATGTTTCTCTCCCTTTGTAGCGCAGCCTGCACTTCATCCATCCAAAGCAGTGAGGAGCTCGACAATTAAAACAAACATTGAAGTTAATCTTTAAACATTTTCTAGCCAATTTAAGACGTTTCACTTTGTGTCTTAGATGGGAAGGCAGCCGATTATCAGGCCTGATACCTGTGGAAAGAGGGCAGATAATTTGGCATCAAGGTGATTTGGACACGTTACCTCGATCAACTGCCTCTACTATAGTTTTACTGCTCAGGGCTGTTTTTTCTGATTATACGCTTAATTCGAGACTTGCCCTTATCTGATGTTCGATGTGATGACAAATATCTTCAATGCCTTTCTCCACTGACTTTGTTAAGCAATTTCGCTATTCCAATTTTGCTATTAATTGTGCAGCCTTTTTCTAACTGTGTTGATAAGAATCTTTGTTGCTTATGATAAATCATTACGACTCATCAAGCGAAAAATCACACAGGGATGGCAAGCCTTAGGCTGAACAAGCTCAACCTTCGAAAACCAGATGATTCCTGAAACGAAGACTATACAACCAATGCATTCATCTTTGTCACTTATGGAGCTGAAATATGGAACCTAACCAAGAGACAGACCCGCAAACTGAGAAGCATGCAACGTGCGCATGAGAGAATCATGCTCAACCTCACATGGAGAGATCACAAGACAGCACAGTATATCAGGGAGAAAACGGGAGTCCGAGACATCATAAAAATTATTAAAATACTCAAAACGCAATGGGCTGGCCATGTTGCAAGAATGAAAAGCAACCGATGGACATCATGATTCACAGCATAGATCCTCTGAGTTCACATGAGAGACCGAGACCGACAGAATACAAGATGGAGGGATAAACTAGACAAATTCAGAAAATACTGGCTCCACAACGCCCATGATAGAGAAGTGTGGCGAATCGTGGGGAAGGTCTATGTCCAACGACGGACGCTAAAAGACCGATGATGATGATGATGATGGTGGTGGTGATGATGATGGAGATGATTATGATGATGATGATGGAGATGATGATGATGATATCTTGATACTTTTGAAATGATTGCCTAATTATTCAGCACTCTTAAAATGCAAGGTTACAGCAAAAATGGCTCTTGCTTATTTACTACTGCACAGAATGTCTTCGTTTTTGCTACGTTAGTGCAATTCAGTGCTGCTAATGTTTGTGTGCGAATAGTTTTTCTCTATCTTTCGTGAAGTGAAATTCAGGACGGTATAAGCTTTTGCGTAATATTTCGACAAGCATTGTATATATCGTTTCTGTTTTAGGGGTTTCATGATCTGTGGTAAAAGTGCTCGATATTTGAAAATAGGGAGTTGGTAGATATGTCGTTGTTGTTTCAAAGTTTGTCTCTCGTAATGCAAGATCATTAGAACCAAAACGACGTAACCCTTGGCAGGTTCGCATATTGTAAGTTACACCAACAACATTTATTAGCTGTTTCATCGGTAATCGTAGAAGGGTGGAGTTGCTTGCATACCCGAAGCGAAGAAGAAGATGAAAAGAAAATCATCTGAGATGCGCCGGGTAAGGTTGTTGTGGCTGGCAACCATTCAGACCTGAACCACGCTGGAGAAAAAAAGGTAATAAGTAGGAGACGTTATCGGAAACTTTTCATGGCTTCACTGGTCTTTCTGAAATACAATAGCTTTACATGGATTGAAGGTGCGATGAAACAAAATAGTAATTTGGACCACTGCCTGTTCCATACTACACAGTACCTCCACAAGATGTAAGCCACCTCAGTAGTTTTTTTTAATGTTTTCTGCTTCATGTCCCACCTTGACGGCTCAAAACATTTGATGAGCCCGATTACTATGAAGAAAATGCCATAGTAAACATCTAGTAGTATATTTAGTCACGAAACAAATTCTCTGATATCGGTTCCTTGCATATATGAAGTAGCGTAGCCTGTTGCGTATCCCAGGAGGAGTTCGGTAAAAATTATCTAAAGCATTCTTTAAAAAATCTTATGTCTAAATATTGCTGGATTTTTTTATCTGAAATTATCTAAAATAACAGCAATACCAGTTCAAAATTCAGACTTTTGATCCCAAATGATCACGAGGACCCTCCCTCCCTCAAAAATAATTTTAAAGGGTACTCAGTGGTGTCATCATCATCATCATCATCATCATCATCATCATCAGCAGCAGCAGCAGCAGTAGCAGTAGCAGCAGCGGCAGCAGCATAAGTCTTTTATCGCCCGTCGTTGGACATAGACGTTCCCCTGGATTCACCGAATCTATCGTGGGGGTTGTGGAGCAAGTATTTCCTGAATTTGTCTAGTTCATCTTTCCATCATGTATCATGCCAGCTTCGATTTCGCATCTGATCTCTGGAGATCCATCTTGTCAGTCATGATGTCCATCGGTTGTCTGGCATTCTTGCAACGTTACCAGCCAATCGTCATTCGAGTTTTCTTGTAAATTCTTTGATGTCTCAGACCCCAGTTTTCTTCCTGATATACTGTACTGTCTTGTGATTTCTCCGTGTAAGGTTTAGGTAGATTCTCTGATGCACGCGTTGCATGCTTCTCAGTTTGCAGGTCTGTCTCTTGGTTAGGTTCTATTTTCCTGCCCCATAAGTGATTATAAGGAGGATGCATTGGTTGTAAGCTCTTCTTTTTAGGATTATTGGGATCGTCTTATTTTTGAAGGTTGGGCTTACTCTACATGTGTATTATTCTACTGTATCTAAAGGTCTCCTGAAGTTAAATGTTTTTATATGGATCACTTTCATTAAATGAACCCATCACACATCGTATATTGAATTACAGATTTGTACTTTGATATATATATATATATATATATATATATATATATATATATATATATATATATATATACATATATGTATATATATATATATGAGGATTATTGGCATCTTGTTTTTAAGGTTGAGCTTACTTTGCCGAGGGCCTGCATTCCTAGAGGGATTGTCCGCTTAATTTCTTCTTCTGTTGTGGATTTCATAGAGATTCGTTGTCCTAAATAGATGGAGTGGTCTACTTTCCCCAGTTTTGTATTTTCGATTTTGACAGTTGTGTTCTCATTCTCGATGTAGTTGTTGCACATGGCCTTCATTTTCCTGAAGTTCATAAGTGGTGTACTCATTTGAATTTTCAAGATAGGATAATCTCTGGCTCACTTGGCTGGTTGTTCGAGCGGGCCATTTGAGGGAAAACGGTGATTTGACGTATGAATTCTAGAGCACATTACAAAACAATTGTAATTCTTTTATTGTGCAAAAATTTGTCACCGTGCAATTATCACATCGTTTTTAAAACACATAAAGTTATTGATTCAATATTTGATACTATACGATCTAGAGAAACATCAGTAATTGATAGTATCGTGTAGTTAATAATTAATAGTATCGAATAATTAGGAATTGATCAGTTAAGCCTGAACGGTTTTTAGCCAAGGAATTAGTAATGCTCTTTGCAATGAATTGTAGATTGCTTCGTGTACGTATTCGAATCACTGGGCTCCCCTTAAGGGAAAGGACATGCGCTTTTGAAAAGGGCACATTCATTTTTGGGCCTTTGCCCCGGCTTATCACTTCCAACCTTGGGGTTTTTGCAATCCATCGTAGATAGACAAAACGTTGCATGATGAATTCGGTTAATGGATTACATGAATCCCGACAGAAAATAAGAGATCATTCCGTGGAGCGATCAAAACGGTGAAGAAGACAGTTAGATCAATAATAAATAAGGAAAATGTTCTATTTAATAATAATAATAATAATAATAATAATAATAATAATAATAATAATAATAATAATAATGATAATAATAATAATAATAATAATAATGATGATAATAAACAACCCCTGCCAAATAGTAGACGTGGCTATGCCTGCAGACCAAAGAGTTAAGAGGAAGGGGAGTGAAAAACTAGAAAATACCAAGATCTAGCTAAAGAACTGAAGAAGATGTGAAATATGAAAGTTGGGGTAGTACGAGTAATAATAGGCACTTAAGGAAGTATCCCAAAGACACTGAGGGCGACACTGATTGAGACTGCTCAGACCACGGCACTGCGAGGAACCACACGGATACTGAGGAAAGTGCTAGAAATATAAAGACTGCAACGTTAAATCTTAGCAGTGGCCTAACAGAGGAAGGGAAATGGTCGCAGAGATGTGAACCACAGCACTGGCACAATAGGCGAGGGAGAGAAGAGATGTTAGCAGAAGGCCCAAGGAGACTTGTTGTCACTCAGCCGTCAGGGATGACCACCGAGCAACTGGTGTGAAACTGTAAACCACAGTATTACTGTGGTCTATGAGAATGGGGAGAAGAGGGCTGGAGATTTGAGGAGAGTTGCTGTCACTCAACCTCCAGCGGTAACCACCAGGCCACTGGTTTGAGATTGCAAAATAATAATGATGATGATGATGATGATGATGATCACTATCATTTTACATTTTTACACCAGTTGCCTGGTTATCAAAACTGGAGACCGAGTGACATCAAGCCTCATCAGGTCTCCAGTCCTTCCCTTCACGCTTCAATAGTCCACAGCTGTACTGTCGTTTACAGTTTCACGCCGGTTGCCCGTTGGTTATTGCTGGAGGTTGAGTGACGGTAAGTATCCCCGAGTCTTCAGACCTCATCTCTTATCTCCCTCACCTATCACAGCAGCGCTGTGGTTCGCACCTCCACCACCATTTGTGGGTTGCCTTTTTAAAATTACCATCAACATTATTAAGATTATTATTATTTGCAATCTCACACCCGTTGCCTGGTGGTTACCGCTGGAGTTTGATGACAGCAAGTCTCCTCAAGTCTCCAGCCCTCCTCTCCTAGTACTCATAGGTCACAATAATTCTGCGATTTACAGTTTCACACCGGTTGCCCAGTGGTTATCGCTGAAGGCTGAGTGACAATAAGTCTCCTCAGTTCTTCAGCTAACGTTTATTCTCTCTTTCACCTATCATGTCAGGGCTACAATTCGTTGCAGTCCTTATATCTCTAGCACCTTCCTTAGTATCCGGGCAGTTCCCAGTAGTGCTGTGGTCTGTACAGTCTCAATCCTTCCCTTAATCCCAATCTCCTCCAGTCACACCCTCAGCGTTTTTGGAGCAGTTCCTAGTGCACCAAGTATGACCGGTACTACCCTGGCTTTCATGTTCCACATCTTCCCCAATTCTCTTGCTAGGTCCTGGTATTTTTCCCGTTTATCACTCTCCTTCCTCTTTACTGTATGGTCTTCAGGTACAGCCACGTCTAGTATTTGACAGGTCTTCTTTTTCTTATAAACAATTATTATTATTATTATTATTATCATTATTATTATTATTATTATTATTATTATTATTATTATTATTATTATTATTATTATTAGTAGTAGTAGTAGTAGTAGTAGTAGTAGTATAATATTTGCCTGGTGATCGTTGCTGAAGACGGAGTTATATCAAGTTTCAAGTCTCAAGCCCTCCTCTCAACATACTCACGGTCCACAGTGGTGATGCGGTTTGCAGTTTCACACCATTTGTCGCAGGATTCGCTCTGAAGGCTGAGTGACAGCAAGTCTCTTCGGGTCTCCAGTCCTCGCTTCATCCTTCCTGCATCGCAGTTACAATCTGCATTGTCTTTCCCCCTTAAGCCCGGTTCCTCCAATCTTGTTTACAGTGTCTTTGGTACGGTTCCAAGTGCGCCTACTATTATCGGTACTACCTTGACATCTTTGTTCTGCAGTTATATGGCCGAAATCTGGTATTTTCATAGCTTTTCACTCTCTTTTGAATTCACTTTGTGATCTATAGGCATAGTTACGTTCGTTATTGACATTTTCTCTTTCCCATGTCCAAAACTACCGGGTCTTGTCTTCTTGCTTTGATGGAATGATCAGTTCGGATTCCCTAGAATAGTTTGTGGCTTCTATTTTCAAGGACTGTCTCCTGTTCATGCTGATACTATTAATCTGTATGGTCGAATCCCAGTCGTTTGTGTTGTTCCCAACGTATAACCGTTGCTACCCAGTCATGTCTGCTTCTGTGGTCCTGGGCCTGTTTTTTTAATTACATTTACTGATTATGCGGCTTACAAACTCGTCCCTCTTTCCACATTGGCGTCATTTGCTGTTTGTTTAAATTCCATTGATCCTTGTTTTAACCTAGCTTGTTCTGGGACATTTGTTTTAGGCTGTGATAATGAGTGATTATGTTTCTCTCTTCAGGTTTCCTTTGCGTAGCCATGTCCATTATTTCTCGTCTGCAATATTTCTTATCCATCTTTTGAATATCCTGAGTAGTTTTTTTTTTCTGTCCTCATTCTTTCCTCTCAGTCTGATATGCAGCTCCCAGGTTTGTTACTTTTCTGTTGTTCATTCTTTGTATGATTTCATTACTGATTGTTTGCAGATAATTTTCTAACCCTGTTTCAGCCTTTACTGCATTAATGAGTCCTCTGCCGCCTTCTTTCCTCACCACACATCGTCTATCCGCGTCGTCTCCGGTGTATAGTCCATTGTGAATCACCATATGCCTCCTCGTTCACTGGTCCATTAATTGGAGTTCTTCCTTTGTCCATTCAAGAAATGAACCTGTGTATCTTACTACCGATACTACCCATGTGTTCATTCCTTTTATCAGATTTCTGTTATTCATGTTGTTTCTTTTAATATACTGTGCTGTCTTGTGATCTCTCAATGTTATGCTGAGCATGATTCTCTCATATGCCCGTTGCCTGGTTCTCAGTTTTGGGATCGATCTTTTGGTTAGGTTCGATGTCTCAGCTCCATAGGTGACTATCAGGAGAAAACATTGGTTGTAGACCCTTCTTTTCAGGATTAATGGAATTTTATTGTCCTCAAAGGTTGAACATGTTCTATCGAAAGCTTGCCATCTTAGAGTGATCCTTCGCTTCATATCTCCTTCTTTCAAGAATTTCATGAAGTTTCATTGTCAGAAGTGCTTTTCTTTTTCAGGTCAGCATTTTCGATTTGAATTTTTGTATCTTTGCACTCAAAATATTTGTTTCCCAGGAATTTTGCTGCACAGAACTTCATATCAAGGCCAACTTTCTTTTTCTCAGTCCAATTTGTCCATTTTTTCCTATTCGAAAATGCTAACCCAAATTTCTCCAGCTTCGTGTGGTACTTACTGACACCAGACCCGTGTCTATAACGAAAAAAACAATACAAAAAAAAAAAAGAAAACTGCTGTCAGGTCCCCTAACGTTTGTTGCACCGTGTCCCGGTTTAATGTAGACTAATTCTCATCAACCTGCCAACGAGTAGGGAGCTTAATCGCAACCGAAAATATTTCGTTTTTGACAGCATCGGTAAATTAGTAGAGATATATCTTGATTAATGCTGTTCATTCAGGAGTCTGAGACATCATAGGAACGATTCGTTATGGAATTCCAGTTCAGAACCGCTCCATTGAGGTCTCATTATAACCTGCGTTGCTTTTTTTTCTCAGCTTATACTTTGTTACATCAATTAGTATTGCAACAACTTGAGCGTATAATATCAAAACCTGGACTAATAAGAAAACTGTACTATTCTAAGTATTCGTGTATCAGTGTCTAAATCAGCAGCGTTTAAAGCAAGATGCTGATCTTAGGTTTGCAGAATCATGTACAACGATAAAAAGGTCAAACAGAAGTTTACATTGGCAGAAGCATTCCTGTTTAATTAACAGTCTCCACACAGTTGTTTACAGCATCATGCTTGACGAAGCCACTTATTGTCGTCCGTTCGTGCCGAATGGAAAATACACAACACATTACAACGCCAACGCAATTCTAGAATGCGCCTTCTGCAACGTACAATACGTTGGGAAAGCCAAATCAAATTTAATATTTAACGTTGAACCACAAGCTACTCCCGGTCTAACAACACTTACGCTTAGCGGACCACGATTTCAATAGAAATGTTTAATTCATTATCATAGAAACACTGACAAATACAGACTCAACAGAAATACCACGATATTGGAAAATCAGGAAGACAGATGGATGTTTGGCTTGGATATCATATCACTAGAAGGTATACACACACCACACACACCAGATGGTCAGCAGGAAACTTAAAAACATCATAAATACTTCTTTCTCTCATTTTACTGCTATGAACTGATGAAGACAATGCTGCCTGAGAAATCTGCGAATGAGTCCAACAATGAAAAAAAAAAAAAAAAAAAAAATAATGAATTCTTTCAAAGATATACTCCTGATTTGTTATGGTTACTTGTACTCTTTCAACTGGGTAAAATTATTTTATACCGTTCTTTGAAACAACGACCACGATATAAATCAGATTATGATTATAAACACTGAAATATATAGAAATAACAATAGATTTTAAACAACGGCTTTATTCAACCTACCTACTATTAACCTCACCAATAGAACAATCTTATCATTCCACGTGGTCGAAGCACCAACTGCTTTCATCAGGATGAGAGCAAATGATAACGAAGCGTAAATTTTGATATTTAAAAAAAAACAAGACTCTGAAAAGAACAACAACGACAAAAAAAAAAACAAAACAAAAAAAAAAACAACAATCAAACCATTTTATTCAATTGAGAAGTACATTAAAAGAACTAAACACTTTTGTTTTGGGAAAGCATCACATGTTTTTCTATGAAAAAAATTATAAATGAATAATATATAAATATATACAACGAAATTCCACAAATAAATTAGATTTGATCACCATTATTTCTAGCTTTTATATTACAACACTTGTTCTATTAAGAGCCTCTTAGGTTAATGTCTTCCCCTTATCCGTGTAGACTTGTTTCCGCGGAGAATGTAGTAGTAACGATGCCTTTTGTATTTCGAAGTTTTATCACTTATCCAATGAAAAGTTGGGATCAATGTCTTCTTGTTGGATCTAAATTTCATAATAAGTTACGATCCATGTAAGCTAATGTTTGCATACGCAGAAAAAACAAACTTTGAAGTAAAAGTAGTCATATAGTGTGTCTAAAAGTTGCTTTCAATAAAAAGCATAAGTAAATACCAAAATTATCACCCACCAAATCGCCAGATGGAAACCAATCACGAGAACAAACTGGCTTTAGAAGAAGCTACTCAACCATAAACCATCTTCATCCGATAAATCAACTACTCATGGTAGAACTTATAGACTTCAGAAGAGCCTTCAACTAAGTAGAAATTCCAAAGGTCATTGATGCTATCAATCTTCAAGGTGTAGACTCGTTATGTATTGCAACATATACCGTTGCAGGAGCTCTTTAATCAGGATACATATGGACCTGGGAGCCTTTAAGCTCAGAAAAGGGGTGAGACAAGATGATACCAAATCAACAAGATTCTGTACAGTCTGAACCGAGATGATATTCCGAAATCTAGACAGAGAAATCAGAACAGACAGCGATTACCCAAGTGACCTCAGATTTGCTGAAGACGTAGTCATTTTTGCAAAAAACGTTCAGGACCTCCAACTAATGGTATACGAACTAAACGAAGGAAGCAGTAAAGTTGGCTTTCACATAAACTCCAGCAAAACAAAGATCATGATCAACAAAATTGACGGAAATTAAGGCACAACTATTAAAATCGAAAATGCAAGGCTGGAGAAACTATTGACAATAAATCTCCATGGAATCCTCAAAAGAAGAAATATAACGAAGAATCATTCCAGGATGGAAAGTCTTCGGTAGAGCAAGCTCAACCTTCAAGAACGAAAAAATAGTTCTCAAAAGAAGAGTCTACAACCAATATATCCTCCCGATAGTCAGCTATGGAGCTGGAACATGGAACCTAACCCAGCAACTGACCTCCTAACTGAAAAGCAAGCTATGTGCACATGAAAGAATCATGTTCAACATCACATAGAGAGATCACAAGACAGCACAAGAAAGTTTCTTTCGAATTTAATTAAATTGGAATGAAAGTAATTTTATCAAAAATAAAAATAGAATTCTATGAAAGTCTTTTTGATTGATAAATTCCACAAAATCCTGTGAAAATTCTTAAAAGGTTGTTTACTAATTTTTGACTTCAAATTAGATATTTAAACACGTCAATTCTTTTGAAATTAAGAACAAAATTACCGAGCAATAATTAATACACGTTGGAACAGTTATCACTCGGATAAACAGGAACTAAAATAATTAACAAATTAGGCAGTAGGCTTGCCTCTTCCATGAATTAGGTAATACTGCTAATTCGACGAAATATATATATATATATATATATATATATATATATATATATATATTTATGTATATATATGCTTATCTATTCATGTATACACATACAAATATATCATTGATTGACACCTCGTATGTACGTATGTAAGC
>OY735239.1:5006623-5021623 GCA_963457665.1 Thysanoteuthis rhombus | reverse complement strand
GCCCGGACACTTTAGATCAAGACAGAGACAAATGAAATCTATAGAGAGATGCAAAGAAATAAAGAGAGAAATACCTATGAAATTAGACGGATGTAAAAGTAACTAAAGAACTTAGAAAAAGCCTTGTTTCTGCAGGGTCAATCTTTTCTTCTTCTGAAAATGATAACTGGAACATTTCTATTGTATATATGATGTATAAAAAAATGATAAGATATATATTATTTTGTATAGATATATTTTCTTATCAGAATGGGAAGCCCTTGTGCATTTGTAAGACAGTTTTTTCTCCAGATATGTAAGACTTTTCAGTATGGCTCGGTCGGTAAGAGAGCCAGTTACAAATCACTCAGTCGTAATTCCAAATCATGGTAAGTTAATATATCAGTTTGGTGCAACACGATGGGAGAGCCAATTAGTCGAGTTTTTATCACCTCGAATTAGGTGAGGATTGTTCTTGTTCTTACAACAGGAGTAAGCAAAGTCCATTCCAGAATTTGGCAGGAGTTCGATACTAAAAAGGATTTGGAATTAATTGGAATTGAGAAAACAAAGTCAAAGACAGGTCTGGTTAGTCAATCAGTTAGGACCGTCATTAGAACAACGTCTTATGATCAGTTGAATTAAAAAAACGGTATGATTGCTACTGGGCATAAACTATGGGGTCAATTTAGCAGTAATCTACTTGGTAAATTGACCCCCAACTGAGAACCTGATTAAGTGAGCGATTTTCACTATTAAAAAAAAGTCCTTTCTTGAAATAATAAGGAACAAATGTTGACATGTTCGAGCCTGTCCGTGTTTACATGTATATATTTATATATACATGTGTTATTGCATCATCCACAGATAGCTGTTTCGTTGTATTACAACTCTTCATTGTGGCTATAGACTATCCATTTTCCCATCCAGTACCACGAGGCAGGATTGAAACCTTCGCTTCAGACCCTGAGGCCGGTATCCTACCTTCTGCTCCACAGAACTAGAAGGTTGTATTTAAGCGATATATATTATCATTTAGCTTATAGTCCCCATCCACCAGAGTGCTCTATTTCTATGGAAGAGCATTGCATATATATATATATATATATATATATATATATATATATATATATATATATATATATATATAGCTAGCCATCTTGTTTCTCTTGAAAACTGAAGAAATTTCTATTGGCAGTTTTGGTGAATGTCCTGGTTGCCGATTTTTAATAATAATAAAAAAAAAACTGAAAAAATAATAAAAAGGTTCAAAATTTAACGAGCAAAATAATGTTTGATATTGTCCAAAAAATTAAAATGAAGGAAAAGAAAGAAAGACATTAAAGATAGATGAAAGAAAGAAGTAAGAAACTTCAATGAGAAAAAATAAGGTTATGGTCCAAAAATTGAAACAAAGGAGAAAAGTGGAGATAAGCTTGATTGCTCAAAGGTCAAACTCCCTTCCTTCATAAAAAATAACAACAACAAAAAAAAATCAAAACAGAATTAATTTTTCCATACAAAATCATTCCGAAACTATGTGCCGCGTTACACCTCCTTTGTTAGTAGTTCCTATGAATGGGATTTAAAAACTTTAGCAGTACTGTTATTCGTGCATGACGTCATTTTTTTTTGATCGGGTCATTGTCGTCCATCATTGTTGTCGTATACAAAAATAAAGTCAAAACTTTATAGTAGGTATTGATAAAAGGATAGAATCACTCATAGAAAAAAAAACCCAAAAATGTTGATATAAACCAAAAAAAAAAAAAATAGAAAAGAAGAAAGAAAACAAAAGAAAAAAATGCAGGTCTGGTGAGCCACTCTGTAAAAACTTTTGCGAGACCAATGACTGCTGGCAACATGCTATGTTGGGGTTGATCAATAAAAAAGAATGTTAGGGTGATCGAATGATTAATTGCTTCTTCCACCTTCCGTTGGTTCATGGTTAATGAAAGATTTTAAAAAAAGAAGAAAAGTGAACACTGCTGGATACGCACTAAGTGACCAATTTAGCGTAAACATTGAAGATTGAATTCACCCCTCTAAAACTTATTCTGGGGACAAATCTAAAAAGAGGAGAGAAGAAAAACGTCTACATAATATGGAGTAGTTGTTTGAATCTTCACTCCTTTAACTCCAACGTTTGGCCTGTACGAATGGTACTTACATAGCTAGCGAGTAAAACAGAGAGAACAACTTAGAAAATGGATGAAATTTGGCAAACTTTAAACTTCAGCTAAAAAAAGCAAAAACAAAATAGGATGATATGCTCTCAAAAGTTGAAAAGGAAGAAAAAGAAAGAAAGGGTGAAATTAGAAATAGACGAAAGAAAGAAAAACATATTTAACGAAAGAAAATATAACAAAAAGGCAAGAATGAAAAAAGAAAAAAATACAAGTAGAAGACGGTAAGAAGTGAAAAGAATATCAACAAAAAAAACAAAAAAAACGTTGATATGAAGCAAAAAATGAGCACGAAGAAAGAAAGGAACAAAAAACGGAAGGAAAGAAAAGAATAGAAAAGAGGGATAAAAAAAAAAGCAAAAGCAAAAAAAATATTTTTTAAAAGCAGAAGTGAAGACAAATGGATGCCCGGAAGGAAAAAGCACAGATGAAAAAGAAACAAAAAAGACAAAAAAGAGAGACAAATCGGAAAATAATTAAAGAAAAAGAAAAAAAAAGCAAGGAGAGCTGAGAGTAAGGCTCATGAAGAAATTACACATGAAGGAAATAAATGCTCATAAAAAAATGAAACAAGAAGAAATGGACTATAAAAAAAAAGTTGCTGAGTCACTCGATGGGATCCGTCATGTGACCAACGTCTTTTGGCAGCGTACGTTTGGGGATGATCAATCTAAAAATCTGGAAAAGGTGATCAATGAATAAGTTACTCTCTAGCTTTTTTTTTCAACTGTGATCACTGGGAATTTTTTTTCAAAAAGCGTGAATGCTGATGAACACAAACTAAGGGACCGATTTAGCATTAGGTGAATAGCCCAATATTATATATATAATATAGAGTACTGTAATATTAAGAAAATCTAATATTTCATGAAATACGAATAAAATATATTTGTACGGCTCCGAAACAAATACCTGAACTTCTTTGTTTTACCAAAAAGTAACCGCTGGAAACTTTTATGATGGCTTTGATTCTTTTTATTTAATTAGTAGCGTTCATGCTACACACTAGCGTAGAGAACGTTGTTATTCAGAAAGGGCAGTTTTTTACTTATCGATAAATAAGAACCTTTACACAATTTGATAATCATTTAATTCTTCAGAAAAATAACCAGGCTCCTGATGTTACCGAATTTCTGGAGATCATGTTGGTGATGCTCAACTTTACCTAAATCAAAAAGTATGAATCATGAAGAAAGATGACGTTAGTTAGGATTGGCATCGTTTATCAAAAGGCAGAAGACTTATCAGTAATCTTTCAGCGTCCGTCGTTGGACATAGAACTTCCCCAAGATTCGCTAGACTTCTCTATCACGAGCATTGCAGAGCCAGTACTTTCTTAAACTATCTTGCCGATCAGGCTATCTTATTTTCTGTCGGCCACAATTTTGCATATTATCCGTGGGGATCCACCTTATACGGTAGGTAAATAGAAATAAACTAAATACTAGCAAAATCCTTTTTTTCGCAATAGAGTGAGAGGACTATTAAATAGATTGCGTGAACACTCAGTGCTTTCAACAGATGTGACTGATTTTAAGAAGAACTATTGTACTGATACATCACCACAAATGATTGATGTTCCTAGTACCACAACTGCTTTTACAACCACAGCAATATCCAATACCGTGAACAAATCAATCACGGACGTTCTAGTAATCAAGAAAGAAATTTTGATCTCCTTGGCGCGCATTGCAATACGTAGGAAGTTTATACTGACCTCTACTCTAAGTAAAACTTGTCCTACCAACTGTGACGAAAGCATCTGATATATTCACAGTGTGTGAATAAGTCTTTTAAAGGAAATATCTCATGCGTTGAATATATCTTATCCTTTTTCCCCGGAAGAAACAGCTTCCTACATTTTTCGTTTTTGTTGGACATAGACGTTCCCTAATATTTCTCAGGCCACTCAATCGTAAGCGTTGGGGTGCCGATATTTTCTGAACTTGTCTTTGTCTTATTTTCTACCGGGCACAATTTTGCATATGATCTCTGAGGATTCACGCTGTGAGTTGTGATGTCCAGCAGTTTTCTGTCCATTGCCAGTTGAGTTTTGTAATAGATAATATGATATCTCTGACTCCTGTCTCCTCTCTAATATACTGTGCTCTATAGTAATTTTTCATGATCCTTTCTAGTGCATGGTTCTTAGTTAGAAGTCCAATCTTTTGGTTGAGTCCCATTTTTCAGCTTCATTGGTGACTATCAGGACTACTCATTGGTTTTAGATCATTTTCAGACATACCCCCCTAAAAACCTGCTTAACCAGTCTACCACGATTGTGTGAAAGCTAATATCTTCTGAACTTGTCTAGTTTGTCACGCTATATTATTTTCAGCCAGTCACAATTTCGCATATTATCTCTGGGTATCTACGTTGCGAGTCGTGATGTGCAGCAATTATCTCATATTCTTGCTACATGGCCTTCACTTTTCAGTTTTGGTTTTCGAATGAATAACATATATCTAACTCCAGTTTATTCTCTATTATACTGCACTGTTATGCGACTGGTACATGTGATGCTGAACATGATCCTCTTTTGTGCACTTATTTTGAGAGCAATATTTTGTTAGGTTCCATGCTTCAACTCCATTGGTGACTATCGATGGAACACATTGGTTTTTTAAAACTAATTGGATCATTTTGTTCTTGAATGTTGAAATCGCTCGACCCCATGCTTGTCAGCTTACGCTGATTCTTCATTCAAAGCTGGATATCTCGTTTTTTTATATCTATCATGCATGCTTTCTCTTTATTTTTGGAATGGACAATTTCCTACATCTTCTGTTCCATCTCTCTCTTGTATTCTCCTATCTACCATTATAATACGTTTAAACACACGTGTTTGTGGAAGTAGAATCGTATAAAGGGTGAATGCAATAACTCCCTATTAGAAATTATAATTAACTTTTGTAAATATCAGTCTATTTCCATGACTTTGTCCTTTGAGGGTGGACAAAGAAGGAAATGTACAACAGCAAACAACAACCCCTGGATCAACTAGAGGAGCTTAACGCCGGACTCCCATCAAAACCCTAAATAGGCCATACCGAAACATTCACAGAAGTTGGCACCTACTTTGAATTTTAACAAGCAAATATTATCATTGTATGGTCCAAAGTAAATCTAGTTTGTCTACAATCGACCGACAAATAATGAAATTATCATCAATTTCCAATTAGGATTTCTTTTCACCAATCCTTTTATATATACATCATTAGATTTGACAGCTCGTGTCTGACAGTGCGATATTTCTAACTCTTGCTGACCGGAAGCGCTGTAAGCTTAATCGGTAGAGCAAAGTTTCGAAACCGTCTGTCAGAACTGTCACTAAAACTGTCAAAATTTTCAGTTTCCAAGCTGGTCTGTCTGGCTGACTAGTTATGTATGTATAATACGTTCATACCACACTAATGAAGTTAAAGGGCTAAAAATTCAACCATATTCTCCTTAATACGTCTAGAATTATTTTTATTCTTTTCTCCTCACATTAGGTTTTTTTTAAGTCAATCAATTTACAATATTAGTTTATAGTAAATTGGTACCATTGTTTGTGTCAGGCAGCATTCACGTGTTTTTTTGTTTGTTTGTTTTTTTAATTCAGACTGTTTTAGTGATCACTGTCCAATAAAAGGCAAAGGAAATAATTCATTCATTAATCTCCTCTTCATTCATTCTTTAATGGATCACCCCGAACGTGGCATGTCGCCAAAGGACATTGGTCACGTGAGGGTTTCTATTGAATAACAAAGTAGACCAGTTCATTTATTCCTTGGTTGAGAAAAAACGACGAAGAGAAATCTTAGGATAAGAAGATATTTAATAATCAAAATTTATAGACTGTACTTCTGTCTGCTTTCCAAACTTCATTTTGTAGCTAGAGGCGAAGTTGAGGAGACAAGGGGGATAATCTGAAAACGCCCCAACCTTCAATAGAGGGTGCTCCACAAGGAGCCAATCCCCCATCCCCTAGCTAAGCCTCTCTTTGTAGCTTGTTTTAAAGAATGATTAACATTAGTTTATCTAAAGGAGACAGCACAGAGGTATGGAAAGGGAGGCACAGCGGTAGATACGTTGAAACAAAAACATTTCTCCGTAATATGGAAACCCAGACTAATACGATGGATGTTGCCATCTCTGTGATTAAGTGGGAATGTTATTAGTTTGTCATAATAAGGAAGAGACACACGTATGTGATATTACATAAACATATTTTAATTAAAAATCCAACCACAGGGTTTCGAGGATCCCTTGGAGTTAGAAAGCTTTATATCTGTTTATGATCGTGAGTGAAGCACACTGACTGAATGTTAGGTCAACAATAAGCACAGGCGGATGGATATTTACGTAGTAACTTCAATTACTAGGACAGTTTGGTTTCGATGGGGAGTAACATCTAAAATAGAGTCAAATTATAGCGTCTCACATGAATAAACAGTCAGATACATGCACTGGGTAGCTACACTTGGCGTTTTTCTTAACAAACCGGTACTTTTTGAAAAAACTTATGCCGGTAAGTTTGGCACTACGCTCTAAAAGATTTGGTACGTTTTGTCAATTTCTTTTTGAAATCGAGGGTTTGTATAAGAGTTGAGCCAAATATCAAATATATTTTATTTCACTCTCTGCAAGAAACTGGTAAAGTTAAATAATATTTAGGAGGATTAATGATAATTACCTGATTAACCTGAGATATTGTGATGACATATTCTTCTTTGCCGAGAACCTCCTTGAACTCCAGATAATGTTCGTCGAAGAGAATGAAGGAAGCAAAAGGTAGTTCTTCACACGTACTCAAGCAAAACTAATATCATCATCATCATCATCCTCCTCCTCACCACCACCACCACCACCACCACCATCATCATCATCATCATCATCATCATCATCATCATCAGTCTTTTAACGTCCGTCGTTGGACGCAGACCTTCTCCAGGATATGCCACACTTCTCTATCGTGGGCGTCGCGGAGCCAGTACTTTCTGAACTTGTCTAGCTCGATTCTCCATCTAATATTCCGCTTGCCTCGGTTCCGCATGTGATCTCGGAGGATCCATGTCGTGAGTTTTGATGTCCATCGGTTGTCTGCCATTCTTGCAACATGGCCAGTCCACCACCATTTGAGATTTTTAATGGATTCTATGACGTCCCTGACTCATGTCTTTCCTCGGATGTACTCTGCTGTCTTGTGGTCTCTCCATGTGAGACCCAGCATAATTCTCTCAAGTGCACGCTGTATGGTTCTCAATTTGCAAATCTGTCTCATGTCAACGGTAAAGACATGACAACCCTAATCGAAAGAGCAGAACTAAAGACAGCAGACCACTAATATGCATATATATATATATATATATACATATATATATATATATATATATATATATATATATATATATACACACACATATATGAATACATATATATATATACATATATATATATATACATATATATACACATATATATATATATATATACATATATGTATATATATATATACACACATATATGAATACATATATATATATACATATATATATATATACATATATATACATATATATATACATATATGTATATATATATATATATACATACATATATATATATATATATATATATATATATATATATATATATATATATATGTATATATATATATATATACATGGTACAAGGTATCTTCATGAAACAATCAAGCACAACATTCAAGATCAATAACATCTAATAATTGTAAATCCTCCTTACAAAAAGAAAGGGAATCTATGTCTTTTCCCGATTGGCACCTATGGAGCTGAAAAATGGAACCTGAAAAAGAATGGCTCTCAAACTAAGTGTACATAAGAGGATTATTGTCAGCACCACGCGTACAGATCACAAGACAGCAAAATATATGAAAGAAGAAATAGAAATCTGATATGTACAGAAATAATGATTAATTCTAAAAGTCAATGTGCAGGCCATGAAGCAAGATTATTAAATAACTGCTGCACATCACTAATCATAACGTTGATCTGTAAAGATCATACGCA
The DNA here is from genome assembly GCA_963457665.1 of Thysanoteuthis rhombus. Lineage (NCBI taxonomy): Eukaryota > Metazoa > Mollusca > Cephalopoda > Oegopsida > Thysanoteuthidae > Thysanoteuthis > Thysanoteuthis major. The sequence goes on along the minus strand of OY735239.1, from coordinate 5,013,426 downwards.
AAATTTGTGGCCGGCAGAAAACAAAATAGCGTGACGAACTAGAAAAGTTCAGAGAATATTGGGTTTTCGACATCCATCGTCTGACAAGTCTAGCGAGTCTTGGGAGGAGTCTATATCCAACGACGGATTTAAAATTCTAATGGTAAATGAAGTCCTAAAGTTTAGCCTCGCACGGGACGGAATAAGACAACCAATCCTATCATCAAACAAACTTCATTCGAAAGGACAAAAAAAAAATTTAATTGATTTCAATTTATCCGTGTTTTGCAGGTTTTTCCTTTGTATTGATTTTGATCGCTATCCGCCTTTCTTCGTCTAATAATAAATATGAATTGTCTCTTTTTCGTAGTTTTTATGAACAACTTATGGTACGTTTTGACCTGAGTTTGTGGTACATTTGCTGAAATCTTTGCAGACGCCTCGAAACCTTAGAAGCTGAATTCGTAGCCGAGTAACGAAAACGGTATTTAACAGAACAAACATACATTCTCGGCATATTAACGCTGCTCCATGGATTCAATTGGTCGGAAACTATACAGCCAAAAAATTTCACATCGAAATTCTGCTGATAATTAGATCTGGCTACAGACTGATCGATTCTCCTGATGCAAAAGTGAATAATATCACAACTTTGTGATGTATTGAACAAATTGAATGTGTGTCTATTATACTCAGACATGTTTTCTTCTGTTCGTAAACATGAAAACTTTTCTAGAAACTAAAAAAAATAAATATTCTTTGTCAATAATCTTCTATAAAACACACACACAACACATATACACACACACACATATATATATATATATATATATATATATGACACACTCACACATATACATATATATATATGTGTGTGTGTGTATATGTAATATCTTTTTCTGCATTTATGCATATGTTGGTGTTATATATATGAGTGTGGGTATATATATATATATATATATATATATATATATATATATAATATCTTTCTCTGCATTTATGTATGTTATATATATATGTGTATTTTGGAGGTATATGTATATATGTGTGTGTGTGTGTGTGTGTGAGTGTGTATATATATAATGTCTTTCTCTGTGTTGATGCATTTATGGATGTTAAAATCTCTCTTCTCACACGCAGATACAAAACATTTGAAACAAATTCCCCCATATATATATATATGTATATATATATATATATATATATATATATATATATATATATATATATATATGTAAACAGACCACTTTGCAGACAAGACACAGGACCGGACACAGAGAGGAATATTATCATCTGCTACTTTGTCAATAGTAGCCGACGACAACAGAGACTTCCCAGGTCTCTCCTGTGAAGCAAACATCACTGATGTTACAGCCAGAATAGATCAAACCAAACAGTTACAAAAAGAAGTTCTCTTGGGAACAAACAGCAACTTCAAAGAATAATGTGTTTTGATGACGAAGCGACGCATAAAGAGACGATAAAAGCTTCTTGAAAGACCACAGTCTATTGAAGCAGAGGATATCAGGACAACTGCCGCCGGGACAATGCCCTCCATAGGACAAATGCCCTCTTGGATAACTGCTCTCCAGCTAAATAACTCTTGAAAATTGCCTAGTGAACAATTTTTCAAATAGTGTGATCATCTGCATGGTCAAATAACTAATTCCCATGAAAATTCCCTTTGTTGTTTTATGGTTGCTATGTAATTGTCCGGGGGGGCAGTTATCTAAGGCTCAGTTGTCCTAAAACTATGATTTTTTAATTTCTTAGACTTTGCAGACATTGAATATTCTAGTGGTCAGCAGGGTATCAGTTCAACTACCCCAGAACAATAGCCTATATAGGACAACTAACCCCTTGATAACTGCCCTTTGGAAAAATTCCACTCGACAATTCCTCCATGGATATTTTTTCCATCGGTGTGTTCATTTACATAGCCAAATATTTAATATCCACAAATTTTACAGTCACTATACTATTGACTAAGGGCAAATATCCGGGGGTAATCATCCAGGGTGTAGTTGTCCAAGACCAATATTTCTTAAATTCCTTAGTTTTTGATAAGATTAGATATTTTAGTGGCCAATCCTACTGTCAGCAGGGTATCAGGGCAACTGCCCACGAAACAATTCCTCCCCATTAGACAGCACCTCCCTAAACAACTCCCTCCAGATGAATGACTCTTGACAATTGCCTCTTTGAACGATTTCTCCACGGTTGGAATCATCTACTGCTTCAATTGAACGGACTTTGTGTTAGCAGTTGCTATTCTTTTGTCAAGGGAGGTGATTATCCAGGCGGCAGCTATCCAAGGAGCAGATGTCCCAGAGCCGAAACAAATACGACGTCGGCAGCTTGGTGCAAATAATCCCGGTTTGTTGGTTACATGTTCTGTATTCATGCCGTATAACTATTTCAACGAGCAGCAGGTGTTCATCTATTGGGTAACAAGTGATCGGAACCAACGAATTTGTTTTGATCCTGGTTGTTATTTCGCAATAACAACGTCGGTGCAAAGTAGTATGACGCTCTGTGGAAAGTCTGGCACCGTCTGTCAGATACGCTCCAGGTTAAGAGCAAGCGATAGGAGATAGCTCATATAATAACCTGTTACATTTCTCTTACCAACATCTAACTGAGATGCCAACCTTTTTATATTTAACTGAAATGATTTTATGCATTATTAAATTTCATCCTAATGTCAGTGCTTGCCGTACAGAAAACCATCGTACCGTAGCCGGTATCAAAACCAATTTATGTCATGTATACTGCTATGTGTGTTTGCTGGTACTCTGTGCAGTGCCGGGTTTTCTAGTTGATTTGAAAACAAACTGAAATTATTCTTAATGAAAAGCAACTGAAATAAAGATGGAAGGAATATTGGTAAAAACTCAATGATTATTGGCAATACTTCATACAATGAGGCAACTGGTGTGAGGTTGCAAATGATAATAATGATAATAGTACCGGTCATAGTGAGCGCACTTGGAGCAATCCCCAAAACGCTGAGGGTGAGACTGGAGGAGATCGGGATTAGGGGGAGGATAGAGACCGTACAGACCACAGTACTACTGGGAACTGCACGGATACTGAGGAAGGTGCTAGAGATATAAGTACTGCAACTAATAGTAGCTCTGTCATGATATACGAAAAAGGGAGGAGACGTTAGCTGAAGACCTGAGGAGACTTATTGTCACTCAGCCTTCAGCGATAACCACTGGGCAACCGGTGTGAAACTGTAAATCGCAGCATTACTGTGACCTATGAGTACTAGGAGAGAAGGGCTGGAGACTTGAGGAGACTTGCTGTCACTCAAACTCCAGCGGTTACCACCAGGCAACTGGTGTGAGATTCCTAATAATAATAATAATAATAATAATAATAATAATAGTGGTAGTAGTAGTAGCAGTAAAATCGTAAGGTTTTGTAGCCAGTTAGCAGTAGGTGATTTCCTCTTTTATCCCATTTTTACATAATCACACAAGTAAAAAGACCATTGTTTTCCACATTTGTCGCTATATAAACTTCAACACTCCCATTATCTCTGTATCTTTCTGAGTCAGTAACATTAATAATATGTGTGCTATAATTTTTTTTATAATTATAATATTTTTGAATCTCTCTCACTATATTCTTTCGATGGGAGAACAAATAGTTGTATGGATACTGTGTATACCTTTGGGAGAAGATCATTAATATTCGAAGAGGTTTTCCGACGATTGAATTCTATAGAATAAAAACAAAGTGTGAGATGAACTCGACTCGGATTCGAAGAACCTGATAGAATGTTACAGATTTTTCCTCATAGACTAGGTGATTTTTGACATTTGAAATTCTGAAGCAGAAAATATACTTATACATATTTGGCTAATAATAAAACATTATTTTTGTTTAGAATTTTCAACTTATCATTCATTGTATCAGTTTTATTAAGATAATCTCTCACTCTTATCGATGCTGTTCTCGAAGGAAAACAGACTATTGTTTTTGTATAAGTTCATATTCGGTAAAAAAAATTCTGTGCAAGCTCTCAAAAACACCAATTTCGAATTTGGAATTGGAACTTACAAAGAAAGAAAAGAGTAAAGTTGGTTTCACAGATCCTTTTCCGGAGACGTGAGCTTAGATGACGACTCTCAAAGATACCCTTAATCAGTTGTTAATTGTGGGGGTAATGTCGTGGAAAATGATACAAGAACAACGGTTCGATTCGAGCTCAAAGTTTACAGATTCCAAAACAATTCTTAGGTATCACCAAGCATATTTCTAACTTCATAATCGGCTATTCTATATGGTGCCACTGAATATGAGGGGCTCTTTTCTCTTATATATATTTTATATTACACTTGAAGAAGACCAAAGAATGAGCCTGTCGATACGTAGTGTGAACAACATGAATGGGGAATTCACTCCCGAACAATTCATAGCTATGGTTTACGGAAAATCCATCCCCAACTTTTTTGAACAATAATAAAACCAGTTATAAATGAATCCTGCGTCCTATATTAATTGCAATGAATTACAAGCTTGATCCAGCTAAGGTCAAACCCCCTTGCTTCATTAGAATTAGAAGTAAACAAAACAAAATTAATTCTTCCAAATCTACGTCTTCATAGTTCCTTTATTAATTGCACCTTCGAATAGGATTCGCTAACTTTAATCAAACAAGTCAACTTTAGTAGCGCTTTACAAGTGGGAGTTAATATGTCATCAGTTTTTGTCTACGTCACTGTGTCAGTTTTATTCTTGAATGACGTCACTTGTTTCCCTTCTGGTTATTGTCCACTGTCATTGTTGTCTACGAAAATAAAGTCCAAAGTCCATTGTAAGAGTTTGACAAAAGAAATAAAGAGAAAGACATCTTAGCCAGATGGTTAATCTGCCATTAGCGTCAAGAGCAGAAAAGGGAAGGAAAGGCCTACTCAGCCAAATTGTTAATTAACCTCCGACGTTGAAAGCAATGTAAAACAAAAGATTTTACTCCTAGTTGGATTCGATCTAATAATCCACTAATGTCTAGTAGAACGCCATAGACCTCTGAGCCACAGAAACTGAAATTAATTACTAATGATACGTAATATGGTCGGACAAATACTTCAATATCACGGACAAATATCAACCATCTTTTAAAAATTCTTATGTTTATAATTTGTTTATATTGTAAGGTCAATTTACGATGCAGGTTTATGCTAAATTCGTCCTTTAGTTCAAGCCTAGCGATTCTGTCGAATTATGTATTCAGAAGCTATCCATCTTTAGTATCTAAACATTTATGTATTAACAGGTCTGGCTAGTCACTCAATAGGAACTATTAAATAACCAACGTCTTTTGGTTGCATGCCAGGTGAGGGTGATCAATTAAAATATTAGAAAAAATAGTGATCAATGAATAAATTACCATTTTGTTGGCCAGTAATCACTTGAAGGTAGCAATTTTTCAAAATAAGCGTGAACGTACATTAAGTGACCGAATTAGCATAAACTCACATTGTAAATTTAACCGCTCCTAAAAATTTATTTAGGTCTAGATATGATAAAGAGTAAATGTTCCCTTTTTAGCCATCTAGCCCCATTGGTGTGACCTCTGCGTGCTATCGATAGATAAATAGATTGATAGATAGAGACAAAGAGATACAGGACATATAGAAAGACAGAGACTTGCACTCAGAGTTAATAACTAAACAATCATGGCTTTAAAATTTTAGAAAATTACAGCGAAGGATAAATATGGTCTGAATAAATTCAATTTACAACGCCACTCGCATTTTTTCACTCAAAAACATATGATAAAAACACTCTTGCAAATATTTAGATTCTGGAGATTCTTGATGTTACGAATAAAATGATCAAAATAAGGCACAAGACGCAAAGAGGGTTTTTTTTTACCCAAAATAAAGAAAAAATCATTTTTCTTAGAAAGTGCGTGATGGAGTACTGATGTTAAGTCTGCAGACAAAACTGTATAACCATGAGCAAGCAAACACATAAAACCCATGCACATATACAATGGAAGCACTCGTCTTCACTTTTAGTGGCTGTTCAATGGATAGACTCACTTGAAAACTGATGAAAACTATGTTAAAATTTTTGGTGACAGTTCTGGTTGACAGTTTTTAAATACAGTACCTCTTTGCTATGTCTTTCCCTGTGTATTTTCACGCGTGTTTTTGCGCATTTTGTAAGGGTATCTGTGCAATTCTATCGCATCCTGACTCACTTGCTATCTATTAAGCTGGCTCTCTGGTGTGCTATTATATTTGCCATATTAACATAAACAACTTTGACTGTTTAGAAGTTCGGTCTATCTTTCAAATTACCCCCCTTTCACTCTATATGCCTATCCGTCTCTTTTATCCAAGAGTGCAAAACTGCTGGTGATGACTTCATCTGTCACTTCTTACTCTCAATCACATATACTATCTCTCTATCTATCTTAGCCCGTTCATATGTCTGTTCATAATATATCCCAGGTCGTAGATATCTACCTTGTGAACTCAAAACTATATATATATATATATATATATATATATATATATATATATATAGTGCTCCTCTATTCAGGGTTGTGCACTCTTTAAGTGAGGTAACTTATCCACTGTAAGCTTATGCAATGCTCTTTTATAGGAATTGAGCACTCTAGTGGATAAGGGATTTCTGTGTAATTCAATGCTTAAATTAAGCCTTATAGTATATATATATATATATATATATATATATATATATATATATACTATAGGAGCACTATATATACATATATATATATATATATATATATATATATATATATATGTAGGGCTCTCCCATGTAAGTTACCCCCCCCC
>OY735239.1:4964123-5001623 GCA_963457665.1 Thysanoteuthis rhombus | reverse complement strand
GGATTGATCGGTTTTAACATATACATACGTGAGTAAGACTGACTTGAATTGAGTGATAGAGAGAAACTGACTGTAAAAAGGTTTCATATAGATAAGTATGACGTGTAAAAGATATTAACAGCACGAGTTAGCTGCAGTACTATCAAAATAATTGTGCACTTTATCAATAATTGACTGATTGCATTTCGAAATCCTATTCAAACGACAAAGACGTAAACACTGTTACATGTTTTTATCCATTTTAGATTCTGTATTCAACAGAGTATTCCGTACCACGAGAATTTAAACCATTGTTGATCTCATGCGACCTCAGGCTCACCTCAAGCAAACTTAACCTCACCCTACCTCAGGATGATGGTTTACATAAAGTGCCTTAACAGATATTTGAAAATAATTGACTGACTTCAAAATATTCTTTTACATCTTCAGTGTTTGAAGCTATAGAATTTTTTTGAATAGATATTTATATCCCAGGAAAACTAGGATGCCCTTTTAAGACTCCTTGTTTCCTTCCGTATACCCATTAACCTCATTTATTGTAACAGGTCTCAAATCAAACATGTGATTCCTTTAGTGGTGATTACCATGCGTGCTTTTCCAATTCTTGGGAACTGGTAAAGATTTGAGCCCAAAGAAAAATTATCCAAGTTAAGATACTCCCTCACGTTGCGATGAAATCTCAAAAAGAAAATGGTAATATCATGACGTGATTTCAACGTTGAGTAGAAACTACAAAAATGGTGAAAACGGGTCTTTTTAGCATTTCAGAAATTGTTGACCAAAGCATGTTTCAAGAACAAAAACAGACAAACCTAGTCTAGGATGAGGTCAAGCCTTTTGAGGTCAACCTCAGGTCACATGAGCCCAACAATCATTCAAGTTCCCCTTGTTCAGAATACTAAAATGAATGCAGGGTCACAAATGCTTGGGAACCTATATTACAATTTATATCTTCGTAGTTCAAACAGGGCTTTGAAATTAAATCAATTTCGAAAGAAGGTGCACTGATTCTGACAGTACTGTAGCTAGATAGCTATAAACGAAGATATATAAAGAAAAGACGGATAGAGATGAATAGAGATAGATAAGGGGAGAGACAGGAAGAGAGAGTTAGTTGTGAGATAAAACAAATATCTGTTTGATACACTTAGGTAATACGCTTACGTGGAGATAGATCAGGTGACTGAAAAGTGACATATATACTCGTTAGGCAAAGCAAACTTCTGAACAGTCAAAGATGTTTATGTTAATACGACAAATATAATAGCACACCAGAGAGCCTGCTAAATAGATAGCGAGTGAGTCAGGATGCGATAGAATTGCACAGATACTCTTACAAAATGCACACAACACACATGTGAGAATCACTCAGTGTAACATACGACAAACATGCGGTAAAAGCAATTAATATAAGAATATAGATAGATATTAAAGGTTGGATATATTGGTCGGAATGATGATACTACCCACAGCAAAACAATTCAACAATCTCGCTTTCAACACGCTGAAGATTCGGGCTCCATGAAATATACCTCAAATAAGATTAAATTATTCATTTTATCGGGATATTTTTCTAGATCATGTTGAGTGATAAATATGGAATCATTCAGTGTCGAGGAGAAAAACTGTAGTATCACATCGTAATTTGTTTTTCTGAAACGAATACCCGCATAGGTCTAAATATAGATATTAGTCAACCGTTATCAGTGAGTAGTAGCAAACCATAATGAACGGTTGGACTTAATTGTAAAGAAACATGGCTTAAATAAGAGAGCTCTCAATTGACATAATGGGACTGTTTTTTAAAACTCTTTCGAGAAAGAAATCCAAGATAGAGTGTAACGAAAGATGTTGGTTACTCAAATGAGCTGTGTCTAATATTTGGTAAGGGTTGTGAACTGAATAGAGAAGTTGAAAAGGAAAAAATACAGGTAGACTCCGAAAGACGCAGAGGTATCGGGATAGATATTTCAGAGCAATGCGCCCCGGAAATACGAGTACAGCAAATCAGATGGAAATAGACGCAAAAAAGCAGTCAGTGTTTGTGACAGAACTGTGAGAAATTGGCTGAATGTAATAGAATTTACCCACCGAGAAGCCAACTTAAAAACCAGCACTACAACCTGAACAAAAGAAAACAAGGTCACAGTGGGCTAAAGAGAAACAATAACGGAGTGCGGATGATTGGATGAGAGTGATATTCGGTGATGAATCATGAATCTGCATTGGCCAAAGCTCTGATGCTGTAACTTCTCTCTAGTACTATTCCAACGAAATGTATAAAGATGACTCATATATGATATGGGGTTGCATGACAATGAGATCATAACCATTTCCTCAACATTGAAATTTTGATCACTCCTTCCTCCCATCGATGAAAGTGATGATCATCATTTTTGAAAAGTATAATGCACCTTGCCACAGAGCAAAGGTGTTAACGGTATATCAACTCGAAGATATGGTCAACAGTCCGGATCTCAATCCCACTGATGATTTATAGAGGAAAATTTTAAGAATAAACTATGACAAGCCCCTATCTTTCACAAATGATCTGTCAACCGCTATGGAAGAAAGTTGGAACCAGCTCCTTTCGTGGAATATATACCTATAATAATTAAGTCCGCCATGAAAGCTCGTTGGGAGCAACAAAGTATTAATTGTGATTTTTTTGTTGATGATTCCATATGTCCCCCTTGACATTGAGCGATGCCATATTTTCCTTTATTTATAATGAGAAAATGCCAATAATTTAAATTATCTAATTTGCATTGATGTATATTTCATGTTACCTAAATGTTAAGCCAGTAAACAAAAATTGTTTTGTTTCATATCTGTGATTTGTTTATTTGCTATGAGGTAAACCAGCTGGATGAATATCATTTTGAGGGTTGTGATTCCATATTTTTGCCATGAATTGTACAAATAACAGACAGATTGACACAGCTTTTAAATATATACTCTATGAGAAACAAAAAAAATCGACATAATATTGTAAACGATCCGATGATAAATGTATTCCATCACGATAAAAAATCCCCCAAAACAACAAAAATCTTGGGTCATGAGAGTCGACGAACTACCGGAAGACATTTTAGACCTGGTTTGCCTTGTTGAACACCTGGTAACACGTATATGCATCAGACTATCAAGAAAAATGTTAATCGGTAGGGGATATGTCCGGTGAATGGGGGGTTGGGGTAGAATCCTGATGCCTAACTTCATCAGTTTGTTTCCGGGTGTTTCGTGAAGTATGAGGTCTTGCATTATCCTGTTACAGGATAAGATACTTAGACAAGGCTTCGGGGGATAAACATCAGCATGCCATACCTCATACCATAAGGTTTTGTTATTCTTCCGACACGGTGTTAAAAAGTTTGATCTAGATGCAAAACTTGGCCCTGAAATTTTCCATCGATGGCGTTTAATGTATGTGATGAATATTCGCCTCAGAATTGAGCAAATCGATTAAGAACGAGATTATGCTTTTGGATAAATATCTATTTTTATTTTACAATTTTTTTTTCAATCATTAGGCTCTGGACGTATCGATGCACATATATCGATTAGTTCGATCCCGACGGGCAGTAAATGCTCTATTCCTATGGAAGAGCATTGCATAAGCTTACTATGAACAAGTTACCTCATTTAAAGAGTGCTCAACTCTGAATAAGTCATATATATATCTATATATATACATATATATATATATATATATATATATATATATATATATATATATGTAGCACTTTGTTGCTCTGTTGTATGTGTCTCATGACCAGCCAAATGACTTGAACCTTGGATCTCAAAATATGTCAGCAAGAGTATCAAATATAACACATTAATAGTATCATGGCCGTTGCACTTTGAATTCCTCCCTGAAAATGATCGAAAGGGCTCAATATATATATATATATATATATATATATATATATATATATATATATATATATAGTTATAGTGTAGGAACGTTATGAGCGAAGAGATTTGCATGTGGATATAGCTATGTATCTGTATACTCTTGAATTTATAAATAGCATTCTCAATGTAGAAATAGGTGGAGAAACCATTCGTGTATACACACCTTATCAGTATTTTTAAAAGATACGATCAAAGTTATGTCTTAGAGTGCATATTCTACTTCATTTGGTGAGATTACCAAAGATTTTGAGTGGGATTCCATATACATGCATACATATATATAGACAGACATATACGTACACGCACACACATACATATATATGTATCTATATATAAGCATATTTGGTTAGATAAAGTTATTTGATGAACATTAGTTCTTATATATTTCTGTATGCGTACGTATCAATCTATATATATATATATATATATATATATATATATATAAGAATATTTATATATGTAAATATATATTCATATTTTGTGTGTGTGTGAGTACAAATATAGTGTGTGTGCTTATATAAGTGTGGATTCAGTTGTTAGCTATACACACGTAACAATGCATATATCATGTCTATTCAACAAGAACGGAAATGAGTTAGGTGTTTATAATGGGTCTCTTGGGTCTCATGGTCTCAAAGATTTAGTTTTGAGCTCAATGTATTCACGCAAATGCATATATCGTGTCTATATTTAACAAAAACGGAAATTGAGTTAATGAGGCTTTGGGGTGTTACAGTCTCGACGACTTCATCGCCGCTAAGTACATCATTTCATGTTCATCTCATATTTCAGTCTTTATTCTTCCAAATAAATAGGTGTTTCTCATTTTACATTTCCAACTCACGAAGTCGTTGAACTAAATAAACCCTGCACACACAAACGCCTTGACAATGGGCTACAATGGAAGGGGCACCCAGTGAGGGTCGAAATCATTACATGAATTGTCAGTTTGTAACATATATGAATGGCCGCGCATAATGAATACTCAACGAACCATTTTTGGAAAGTTAATATCTTCGCTATTATTATCTACAATGCTCAGTTTTAGTTTTATTTTAGAGCTTGGACTCACAATAAATCATTATTTAGAGTGTCCCAGCTTCAAAATGACAACAACAGCAGCAGAGCACTTTAATGAGTCGGGTGATTTAAATTTCACAGGAAACAGTTTTGCTTTATTTTACATTCCTTTTTTTTTCCTACTGAATTAGTAACCATTTTTCTCCTTCTTTTGGATTAACCCTTAAGTCCAGGCACACCAATGCACACTATCGAACGGGCTCGCTTATATTCCCCCCAACCGCCAAAAAACACCTGTGTAAGAATGAATTAGATACAAAATGATATTTGCAAAAAAGTTTTACAACCTTCATGAAAAAAGTAACCGATTACTTTGAAACCTTATATCCGTGCAAATGGCAAAAAGTGATGGACCGCTTCAGCATTATAGTTAATACAATTCATAGCACTAAAAAATGAAATATATCAACTCTATAAAAATGGTTCGTCTGGCATTTGACATTATATATATATATATATATATATATATATATATATATATATATATATATATATATATATATATAGATAGATAGATAGATAGATAGATAGATAGATAGATGGATGGATAGATAGATCGTGTCGATACTTAAAAGAGATGTTTTAGGTATTTATAATTTGTCTCTAGGGTGTTATAGTCTCGATGACCTTATTTCCATTTTAAATGCAATATTTACATTATTACCATTTAAAGTACATTATTTCATGCAGGTCTTTGATTTCAGTATTGATAGATCAATAGATAGATACATGTATCGATAGATATGAATAAAATTTGAAAGCTAAATAGATAGAGAGACGTGAATAAACATATATATATATATGTGTGTGTGTGTGTGTGCTTATATATATATATATATACATATACATATATATATATATATATATATATATATATATATATATATATACATACATACATACATACATACATACATACATACATACATACATACGTAAATGAGTGTGTGTGACTTGGGTGAAACAAAAAATCGATTGAAAATTTTTTTAATGTTTAGTATTTAAAGCTGTAAAGCCTTCTAGACTATGTATGGATGAACGAAGATAGATAGATAGATGAATGGATAGATAGATATGAACATATATATTTATATATAGATAGAATGAATAAACATAGAAATATATATACATGGATAGACATGAGTAAACATAGATAGATCGGTAGATAGGTATGAATTCATCCGGATAGATCGATAGATAGATAGATAGATAGATAGATAGATATGAATGCACCCAGATAGATAGGTAGATAAATAGATAGATGAATAAAATAGATATAAATAGATAGATAGATTGATAAACATGAATAAACTTGAATGTATAGATAGATAGATAGACATAAACAGTGATATATATATATATATATATATATATATATACAGGGATATATATATAGATAGATAGATAGATAGATAAACTGACAGACAGACAGACAGACAAATAAACGTAGATAGATATATTGATAAATAGATAGACAGGTAGACATCAGTAAGCATAGATAGATAGATAGATAGATAGATAGATGAACTGATAATGTTCTTATCGCCATTTAAAGTTCATTATTTCATAAATGCCTCATATTTCAGTTTCCATTCTTCCAAAGATAATGTTTTTCATAAGATATTCCACAATTTACGAAATCGTCGAACTAAATAATCAGAAAGAACAAAAAAGCAAAACACATAAACAATATTAATTTCCTCCATTTTGAAAAAACATATTTTGATAAATGGAGTCAATCAGAGTGAAAACCATTCTTCTATTAAATGTTTTCCATGGATATGTTCTTGTACATTAAGGGAAGACCAGTAATTGGTAAAACAGGGAGGATTCTTGGACAACTGCATCCTGGATAATTGCCCCCAGACAATATCACACCGACAGTAGCGTAGCAACTGTGAAGCCATAGAGTATGTGGGAATGACCACACCCTTAGAGACATTGTCTAGGAGTAATTTCTTCTTCTTTTTTTTGGTGCTGGTGGGCATCTTTCTTGGCTGTAATTCTCTGGCAATCTGGAAAAATGACTTTTAAGGGTCTATTTTGACAAAATAATTGAAAACTGTTGTGATTTCATTAGAAATAGAAGAATTGCTGGTTTTTTTAAGAGCAAAATCTCTCAATAAGGAAAAGTCTTTCTGCCTTTAATATCAGACCATGACATGTTTAGGGCGATGCAAAACTATAAATAATACATATTATATATAAGTATAGGCATAAACATAAATAATTAATCATTGGAGGGTTCAGTTTATGAACACGTCATGGGCCACCGTGGCAGGGCATGGTGCAACACTCCCCTTCCTTTGCAAAAATATAACCGGCTTTTCCTGCTGGGTTCTTGGTCCCAAAAGGCCCAGCCACATCACTTGCCTCAGCTGGGAATGATGTACGCCAATTGTGACTACCAAAACACTTTACCAAGAGAACACCTGTTCCTGCCGGGTCGTTGGTCCAACAGTGACTACCCAAACATAGCCTAAAACTAGTATGAAAAGAAAAGTGTTATACATTAGCACCTACGTCAGAACACTCTCGAGTGACTTGCACCTAACTAATCTAGAAAATGAAATCAAAATAGTCATATGGGACATAATAAACATTAATGAGATGAGAAAACCCGGAGATAAACTAATTGAACTAAAAAGCAAACATCTCTACAGCTACAAAAAGAAAAATTAAAACAAAGTGTTGTAAGCTTTGCAATCAATAAAGAGCTGGAAAACAACATGGTAGGCTTCAAAGCCGCTTTGGACCAAATAACCAGCCTCACTCTTTTAAAGCGGTACAAACTAATTATCATCCAAGTCTACGCTCCCACTTTGCAATCAAACCAAGTGGATATAGACAACTTCAGTGATGACTTGAATTCCGTACTCCAAGACACCAAAAAATACTTCAATGTCATCATGGGATACTTTAGCGCACAGGTAAGACAAGGAAATGAAAATTGCGTCAGTGAATTCGGATATAAAGTTTGGAACGAGAGAGAAGATCTTGTAAACTTTGCATCGGCTAACGGATTCAAAAACTCTATTCCCCCAAACAAAGACTTCAAAACAATAAGCGTCACTCACTGTAGCATTTATCGATTCTAAAAAGGCCTTCGACTCGGTGGAAATCTCTATGGCCATGAAGGCTATTACTCTACAAGGTGTAAATCTTGTATACGTCAGAGTGCTACAACACATAGACAATCACAGCAGGTCCTTCAAGACTCAGAGTTGTTCGGGCACAAAAAAAGGTTAAAACAGAATTATATTAGCTCACCCAAACACTTCACAGCCAATCTCGAGATGATTTCAGAAACTTACTCTGGGAGAATAAAGGAATCAATATAGACGGCGAATATCTGAACAACCTCAGATTTGCAGACAACGTTGCCCTTTTCGCAGAGAACCTACACAAACGCAAACTAATGGTAGTAGAACTAAGCAAAGAGAGAAAGAAATTTAATCTAGACTCGAACTTCAACAAAAGAAAGATCATCTGCAATAATCACATCAGAAGAACACAGAGCTCAAAATTGAAGCCACAAAACAGAAGAAATTAGACCACTACATTTTTCTGGGACAACGAACGTCCATGAAACCCCCAGAAGAATTCAAATGAAGAATCACTCGAGGATGGCAAGCTTTTGGCGGAGCGAGCTCAAGCTCCAAGGATAAGAAAATCATAGAATAAATTAAAAACTCAAATAGCAATGGGCTGGCAACATGGCAAGAATGGCAGACGACTGATGGACATTACGACGCATAACATGGAGCCCCAGATATCACACAACCGAGGCCGATAGATAAATTAAGATACTATTGGCTCCGCAACACCCACGATAGAGAAGAGTTGCAAATCCTGGGTAACATCTATGTTCAACGACGGATGTTAAAAGAATGATGATAATGATGAATGACGTAGCTACCGATGGATTACTGAGGTTTGGCATCGCTAAGCTAGGGAAAAGTACACCCCAGGGCAGTACTGTCCCATGGGATGGGTCAGGCTTGTCCTGACGCCTTTGCTATATTAGATGCAGGGATTGAAGCAATAGCTCCCGTGACTGCAATTCTATATTAAAATCAACTTTTGTGCCATATTTAACCTTTGTTGGGTTGAGAGTACAGACAGTTGTATTATGAATAGACCTGTTTGAAGACTGTTAAGTGGGGTCAATTATAAGAAACACAAAAGTATTTTTCTTACTCCTCATACAATTTTACTTATACATAGTTTGGGGTTCGTATGCAAAGTATTAATTGTCTACCTGGTTTAGAGTTGTTAATAAAAGCAATATCTATCTATCTATCTATCTATCTATCTATCTATCTCTTTCTCTCTATATATATATATATGATTAATAATTGTGTCATCGGAAGACAGTTGTTTCGTCGTATTACAACTCTTTAGTGTAGCTATTGAGTATCCAACATCTAGCACTACAAGGTATTATCGAGACCTTCACTTCAGACCAAAAAGCAGACATTTTACCTCTGCCCTACACGGTACTGGACGGTTATTAGGACTGAACTAAGCAATGTATATTTACTTACACATAAGTCCCCGTCTACCAAAGTGCTCAATTTCAGAGTTGGAAGACCAATGCACATAGCAGTAATAGGTGGGTATATATATATATATATATATATATATATATATATATATATATATATATATATATATATTGGATACCAACCTCCGGGTCTGAAGCGAAGGTTTCAATCCAACCTCGTGTTACTGGATGGAATAATGGATAGTCTATAGCCACACTGAAGAGTTTTGATACAAGGAAACAGCTGTCTGTGGATGACACAATATATATATATATATATATATATATATATATATATATATATATATATATATATATGTATATATATATATATATATATATATATATATATATATATATATATATATATATATATATATAGTAACACCTATAAATTAGTACACCTTTATCACTTTCTTTTAAAGAATGGATTTTCTTCCTGACCGAACATGGCATGATTCTATCATCTCAAGGAAGACATCACACAATCATCCACCAGTATTGGAAAATAAGAGCAGTCACAACAAATATTTAAGCTTCAACATAATCTCGTCCCCCCATCAATGCACTTGATTTAGTGGTAAATATCAATTACATAGATCGAATATTAATACTGTAAATTGTTTTAATCTGATATGTATGCATATAAACACCTATCCAATTACATGCATCCTTAGCAGACACTTGTCCACACACACGCGCACACATTTTCTTCGAAACCAGTCATGGCTGTATTTATCATTCAAATACACATCCTGGCAGCCATAGAAAACACAAGTGGTCACACCAAATATTGGATTTATGTAAACCTTTTCCGTTGAAGTGTAATATTCACGTTTTTGGTCACAAGGTTTTTATGCTGTAAAATTCGGTTGTAAATAATACATGGTAATATCAGTGTTAAATGTAAAACTTCCCTCGAGAAATAATAAAATTTTGCACTATTTGGTTAATAAAAAAATAACTTTCAATGAAAGAATAAATTGTAGGTTGTATGAGCGACACGGTGTGCGTTTGTTTGTGTGTATGTATGTTTACATATTCTTTACTCCGAGTATACATGCTCATTTTTGACTGTTGATGTTCGTATGTAATGCTTGTGATCACAATCTGACTACAAAATAAGATTTTTGAATAGTTAAATAAACGTAAATCAACAATTAACAATATGAAGTGACTGACCTGAATCAATTTTGGTTTATCTTGAAATATTTCTTTTTTATCTTATATACTCACACTACTACAACAAATTTACAAACACACTGATATGATACTTGATACACTTTTCACTCTAACAGATGTAAAGCAAGCTTTTTTTGTATGGGAATGTTTCAAATGTTTTAATTATCAGTCCTCTGGCTCCATTCAGTGCAGTCAGTAGATAGCCAGCCAGTCAGCCAGCCAGCCAGCCAGACCAACTTGAAAACTGAAGAAACCTATGTAGACGGTTTCAAATGTAAATGAAAAATGGAGAATAATTTCTAGCATTTGCATCAAGTTCGATTTATGTTTTAATTTCTACGTACTTTTACGATCATTTTCCCCTTTTGTACAGGAGATCTACTCACAGAACCTATTTGGCAAGGGGTCTGTGCCATTCACCTTACACTGGCTATGACTCCAGTCGTTCCTGCTTCAAAAACTGATCCCCCATCATATCTTACAGATCGTTGGATTGACCTGTAGCACGACTTTTGTATACATGGAATTATAAAAAGTGACCTTACGCAGTTTACGGCTTCAGCCTTTCCTGCTTAGAAAACGGAACCCCACTATTTCAAGTGCAGAGACTCTAAAACAGTCTTAACCGGCATTAAGTGCGATGAAATATTTTAATCTATAGAGATATTTAAAAACTATTCCCTTTGGAATTTATTCTAGATATTAGAAATTAGATATATGCAAATCAGTTGACTCTACGCTTTTTTATATAAATGGATCTGTAAAAATATAATTGAGAGTTTAATTATTAAAAGAGTTCTACTGTCAACATGACAGTTAATGACCTGACAGATGCAGACGTAGTTCCATTACCACATGGGGCGTGGTGCTTCTCTGTGTAGTCGAAGTGCTCAGGATTCGTCCTGAGATCTGGAGGCCGGCTCAACTATGTCCTTAAGACCATTGTAATGAGGGCTAAAGAGAACTTTCCAGCAGTTCCGACCAACACGTTAAACAGAGTTTGTGTAACATCTTTTTCTCGTGAGTGTTTAGGTGAATGGGAATTATGTTTTGAATAAAACCTGATTTTCATTGAAGATCATTGCTTACTTGAAGATTACGTAGGATGCTCTACTACCACAACAAGGTGGACCCGACATTGTTGGTGCTTGGAAATCTTATTTCTTTTATTTGGGGGGTCCTGTACATTTGGTCAGATCCATTGCTCAGAGGTCATTCTCAATATCTTTTGTCCTTGCGCTAAACTTATGCGAACGAAACGAATCTCTTCTTGGTTCAACCGACCGTAATGAAAGCTAATACGAATCCTACTTTGTACGATGTTTTTCTTTCCTGTTTTGCAACCATTAAAGACAAGGGACGACTCGAGTTGTCGCCTTAATTCTACATGAAACGGATTTTAAATGAATGTAAGGCACGTCTTGTTAGTCGCTCAAAAGAAACCTTCACATAACTAACGTCTTTCTGCAGCAGACCGAGTTAGGGGTGATCATTCTTAAAAAATTGGAAACAATGGATTAGTTACTTTCTCGCCTCTTGTTGGGTAAAGATTACTATATTAGTAAAGATTTCCAAAAAACAACCGTAAATTATGCTGGACCCTAATTCAGGGATCAATTTAGTATAAACTTTAATTTTATATTGAACATCCTCTTTATTGACCACAACTTATTGTAAAGATAAATGAAAAAATGTATACATAAAAAACGTTTTTTTTTAGACATAATAAAGAGTAAATATATATCTGAATTTTTTGATGAGTTATTATTATTATTTCTAGTATTATTCGGACCATCCTCATCTTGGTTGTTTTTCATATAACGTTTCGGTCGTTCTACCCCACGGCCTTCATCAGGTATCATCTGGAAGGTGTGGGGAAGTAACTAACCGAACCCTTTATTTAACCGACTGGGGTATGTTGAATACACTCCCCTCTAAGCATTATTAGTATTATTATTGTCTCACACTGGGATTGAACCTAGAACCATCAGATTACTTGCAGTAATTTTTGTCTGATTCTGTTACTTCCCCATACCTACCAGATGATACCTGATGAAGGCCGTAGAGTACAACGACCGAAACGTTGTATGGAAAATTACCAAGATGGGGATAGTCCGAATAATAATAGAAATAATAAAGAGTAAATTTCGAAGATTTTAGTCCTCTAGCTCCATTGGTATAACCTATACGCCCGATACTAAGCCAGCCAGCCAGTCAGCCAGCCAGTCAGCCAGCCAGCGAAGTCAAACGAACGGGAGACACCTATTCCGACAGTCTTGGTGACAGTATTGTTTGATGGTTCCTAACAGTAAATAAGTAATCGTGAGAAACTTTCTGATAAGAAAGGGCGAAATAAACCTTGAAAAATTCAAAGAAAAAAAAAAGAACAAAGAAAAAGGAAGAATAAAAAGGAAATTAAAAAAGAAAAAAAAAGCGGATCCCTGTTTAGTAATACAAGTCTTACATATATGCATATAAATATCTCAGTTTGCAATCAGAGGCGTACTGCCTTTAATTTACCGTAAACCGTTCAGTTTCTTTCGTTCGACCTCATCCTGTGATTGCATCGATTGCAAGCTGCAAACTTGATAAAAATAAGTAAATCAGAATATAAGCAAAGAAAATAAATAAATCTGAAAATAAGCGAAAAAATGTGAGTAAATAAGAGAATAAGTAAAAAAAAGTAAATCAGAAAATAAGCAAGAAAAAAAGGAGGGATTGAGAGCAAAGAAAATGTCTACAAAAAGATAAATTAGATTTCCCCTGCTTTTTTTAATAGGCATTTCTTGTTGCCTGCAGCAATCTTTATTGATGAAACCGTTTTCGCTTCTCTAGCTCTCATGTTAGATTCGTTATTATCTCGCCCAAAAAGCTGAAATAAACCGCTTTACTCTGAGAGGAAGATTTTTTTTTCGGTTTATAGTTGATTAAGCTTGTTTATATATATATATATATATATATATATATATATATATATATATATATATATATATATATATATATATACAACCATTGCAAGGTTACATGAACACGTGGATTTTTCAACGAGCACACGCATACACATATATACATACATATATACATAAACACACGGACACGTGAATCCGGGCACACCCATAGATGCGTGGGCGAATACAGACATACAAAAGCATGTGCAAACGCCTGAGCATACACACACAAATACTCACGAACATAGGCACACATACACATACACACACATATATATATGTATATAAAGACAGAAAGATGACTCGAAAGAAAAAAAACACATAGATTGCTGAAATAATCGATACACTTACGCATACATGTACATACACACACACACACACACACACACATATATATATATATACATATATATATATATATATACATACATATATATATATATATATATATACATACATACATATACATATATATATATATATATATATATATATATACATATATATATATATATATATATATATATATATATATATATATATATATATATATATATATATATACTCATATGTAAAGAGGGAAACACGACTCCGAAAAAACAAAATGACATGGATTGCTGAGTAAATTTGTTATATATGCACATAATCACACGCGTAAACAAACACATAGTATGTACACACACAGACACACACACAAACGTATATATATATACACATATATATATATATATATATATATATATATATATTTCTTGTATTATTTTGATACACAAGCTTCCATACACTTGTGTTTTTGTATACATTTATAATTTTATAATGGTTTATTCAAATATATATTATAATTACCTTTAATATGGAAGTATTTGCACTTGCAACAAAGAAAAAACACACATCCAATACGTATAACATACATATGATGCACTCACGCACACATGCACATGCACATGCACACATATATATATATATATATGTATATAACACTCACACGTACGTACATATATATATATATATATATATATATATATATAACACTCACACGTACATATATATATATATATATATATATATACATATCTCTATATATATAACACTCATATATAAGTTGTATAAATACAAACATATGCAACATACACATGCACATATATACGTATATATCCAGTTTATAAAGCACACACTCATATATACATATATATAACATGCATAAAATATACATATATATATACATAACATATATAACACACTCATATATATATATATATATATATATATATATATATATATATGTATGTATGTATATATATATATATATATATAAATATATAATACTCACATATATATGCATAGCATTTATAAAATGCACTCATATATTTATTTATATACATATATATATAACACAAATGTAAACTATGTATAACACCTAACCACATATGTGTGTGTATGCATTCATCCATGTGCACGGATTTTTCTGTCTATCTATTAATCGTACATACACTTATGTACACGAGTCTATTTATATGTAAACACTATTGATATACACAGGCATGCATGTAAATGAATAGATTTTTTCTAATCTCTGAGTGTTTATGAGTATTTTTCGAACAGTAATCTCTGGAACGAAGAATACAATATTTACATAGTACTTGTCAAAAGTATTTGAATAATCGGTCATTTTGTTTCAAATTGTCTGCTCTTGTGAGTTAAAAACTGGGAGGATTACGCAAGAAGAGCCAGTTCTCATTTCAGTCAACATAACAAGGCATGCATTTAGTTATGTTTTGTGGACCTGAATGCTAAATCCATGGGAAATGTTATTTTTAATGGAAATAAATTATTCAAAAATAATTTTCTTTTCTCAAAAGTTTAAAACAATCTTTTATTTGAAATATTTCTGAACTTTATTACCTTTTAGCTATGGCTCATAAGTATTTAAAGATGTACAAATCCATGAATATTGGCTAAGATTACAGAGGCCATTAAGAATTTCCACCAGGGGATTCCAGACCAGCTTACTACTTTGGCAACTCTTCCAAATAGCAATTAATCAATCGAAGATAAAATTTCAGAAGGATATAAAAATACTTTCTTTTTCACAATTAAATACTACAAAAAAGATAATTTTCCAGAATTTCAGCATTCAGAACTAGAAAACATGAATGAATGCTTGCCTTGATGTGCTGATTGGAATAGAATTTGTTTCTTCTTCAAATTAATCAATCAACTAATGAATTATATACATATACATATATATATATATATATATATATATATATATATATATATATATATATATATATATATATATATATATTATTGTGTCATCCACCAGGCAGCTGTTTTGATGTATTACATTTCTTCTGTGTGGCTATAGACTTTTCATTAACCTATCCAGTACCGCGAGGCAGGATCAAAACCTTCGCTTCAGATCCGAAGACCGCAATTCTACCTATACTCAACAGTCAGTAAGGCTGAATTTAAGTGATATATTCATTTACACATAAACCCCCCTTCCACCAGGGTGCTCTATTCCTATAAAGATCATTGCATAAGCTTACAATGGATGGGTTGCCTCACTTAAAGAGTGTGAGTGACAATCATAAAAAAATAATTGTAGGAATTTTAATTCACTCGGCACTGATTTTACACGGTTTCAAATTGAACGGTCTTAGATTGTCTTGATAAATAAAGAAATAATCGTTTTGCGAAGATCGGACCTGCACCTACCTTTAAAGCAGCCTTATACGCTGGGAGTACTCTTACCGACTGAGCTAACGACACCCTCGTGGCAAGGCTAGAATCTGACGATTTCTGTCGGTCAGAATTTGATAATTTAGAAGACATTCTTGTCGGAACTCGTGTTTGCTCGGTGCTGATTTTACTCAACAGTAAATCGAGCGGCCTTAGTTTGTGTAAATAGATAAAGAAGTATAATGTAAGTGTGATCTCGGAGTTCTGCCTTGTCATGATGAAAGTAGATTCGATTCCAGCACTACACTCATTCCTTTATTTAATTACATGATCTAGGGTTGTTTGGCTTGTTACCGTGTAAAATCGATACCGAGCAAGAATAAGTGTTTTATCATTACCATCCTGTCACGCATTGATTGTCCATTCGATGATACTTCATATTCACTTACATAAATATATGTGTGTGTGTGTGTGTGCGTGAATATGAAGTATCAGTAAATGGACATGTGTGTGTGAATATAACATATCTGTAAATGGACAATTAGATATATACATACATATATATATATATATATATATATATATATATATATATATATATATATATATATGATTCTATGTGTTAATATATTTATATGTGAGTCTGTGAATATGAAATATCAGTAAATGGACAATTATATATATATATATATATATATATATATATATATATATATATATATATATATATATATATATATATATGCCCAGCAAATAGCCAAATGAACATGGAAGTCTGTTGTCTTTCTTTATTTATACATGGCCTGCCAAACACAACTGCGTATTCGGTAGCATGCCCTCGATATTGGTAATTTGGGGGATACTCGTAAATTTATGGATTTCATTGTTTGTGATGATGTCATATCAATGAACTCTGAAGGTGTTTCGGGGGCAGCACTGATGGAAACATTTGGAGACAGCATAAGTGATGTCGGTGAACGACCCATGATTCACCTCTGTTTAGGCAGGTGAGTCGAATGAGACCAGACGTGCGTTCCCAGTATGCCAGAGGCTTTGCTTGTTATAGTTAGCCTATTGGCGATTTCGTTGTTCAGCTTTTGGATTCTTTTCAGCTGATACAACACACCCTAGATAAGTTAAGTGCTCGACTAATTCCAGCTTAACTGCCCAAATAGATATAGGGGGATGTGATGGGTTCCCCTGGAGTTAAAGAAGATAAGCATTTCCTGCATGGACAATTCGGAAAATCATAGTGTTTAAATCAAGTTTATTTTCGAATATATGGATCCAGTTTAGTCTTGCTATTTTTTCCTAATTTGAAATACTTAGAAATTGTGCTCACGCAGTCTGATATTACGAAGCTTTATTTACTTAAAAACGAACCTCTGAATATTGTTTCCTTTAAAATCATTACATTGACAAAGCTGGAAGGCGGAACATGTCTGTATGAGAAACTTGATTGTAATACCACTATTTTTTGCATTGTCCGCTTAATAATACACACACACACACACACACACACAATATATATATATATATATATATATATATATATATATATATATATATTCTGGTTTCATGGGTCTCAGTGTCATTGTGATAAAACGCTTATCATTTTATGTTCTGTATTTTTAATTTGTTTATCCGTCTAATTCACTATTTTGTCTCGGCTAGCACTACAGTGCTTCCGTTAAATGTTTTTTTTCAATCACTCGCGTGATCAATTCAGAGTTCGTTTCTCACCGGGTGGCAATTGAATTAGACCATTTGACAGCCGGCGAAATTTGAATATTACTAGTTGTTTATTTCAGGTCACTCTTATCGTCTCTTTCTGTAAAGGTCTAGTTAATCACAAAATAGGAACTGTAAATTAACCAAGGTCTTCTGGCATCATAATGTGTTGGTAGTGATCAGTTAACAAATTGGAAAAAAGGGGTGATCAGTGAATAAGTAATTTCCCCCGCCGTTTGTTGGATCACTAAAAAGTTCGTATTATCAAATAACATGCTTGACTCAATATAAGGAATTGATCCGGCACCAACTTACTTTGTTGATATAACCTACCACCTGATATTTATTTTTGGGTTTGATTTTCAAATAATAAAAAATCAGTCTTATATATATATATATATATATATATATATATATATATATATATATATATATATATATATATATATATATATATATATATACAGCAAGTCAGCCAGAATTTATGTTGCAAGGGTCTCTAAGCTGACGCATGCGAAGGGAACGGGCATTCAAACTACTGAGGGGTTGTCACTTAAGAGACTTTAAATTCACTCGATACTGAAAAAAAGAAAAAGGTATTGAAACTTCATGAAAAGTACTCTAATTTGTAACGAGAGAATTTATCTATTCATTTCAATGCAATATTTATCATATTTAACCAAATTGAGACAAAATTGTACATTTCAATTTTCAACAAATTAATTTTCCGTATTGGTACAAAGAAATGCCTTTCTCAGTGAACTTTAATAATTAAGTAAAAGAATTGGATCGGACAGACCGGAGTACGTCAAGAATTTCCGGACATTTCTTGTTGTTTTATTATTCACAACAAATTTCCCGTTTCAAAGTCCAAATGACGTGTATATTCTGGAATTATGATGCAAATATATTTGCTCTATTTATTACCCCAAACATTCTTCATTTATTTCTTTTTTTATTTGTTTTGTATGTTCTTATTTTCTCCCTTTTCTTTAATATTTCAAACCATTGTGCTCTCCCAGTAAGGTAGTTGCGGACCAACCGTCTCTTTGATGTCGTGATCATGTGTTCGGGAACCACTATACTGTGTTAGAAATATGATTTGATCATAATTTGGTCAATTTGATTTTTAATCCCATCGCTAAAAGAATTAACCAATGCTGTATTTCGATTTAAGATAAACATTGCTAATATGTGTTTCTCCAATTTTTCAAAAATCTCTCCAACTCTCGCTATATGAATTTGTCATCATCATCATCATCAGCAGCAGCAGCAGCAGCAACAGCATTTTAGCGTCTGTCATTGGAAGTAGACATTGCTCAAGATATACCTGACCTTTCTATCATTGGCATTGCAGGGCAAATACTTCCCATCATTCCATCTTATTTTTACCGGTCATAGTTCCTCATATGATCCCTGGTGATCCACAAAGAAAGTTGTGAAGTCTAGTGGTTGTCAGAAATTCTTGCAACATAACCAGCCCATTGCCATTTAAGCTTTTTTTCTGTATTCTACGATATCTCAGGCTCTTCTCTTCCCTCTTATCTACCGTGCTTTCTTGTGATCTCTCCACGTGAGATTGATCATGATTCTCTGTTGTGCACATTGCATGGTTCTCAGTTTACGGGTCAGTCTTTTAGTTATGTTCCATATTTCAGCTCCATAGGTGACTATCAGGAAGATGCTTCGGTTGTATACCCTTTCCTTTTAGCACTTGGGGGGCTGTCTTGTTCTTGGAGGTTGAGCTTGCTCTGCCGAAAACATGCCAACTTAGTGTGATTCTTTCTTTGATTTATTCTTTTTTTTTTGTGGGTCTCATCGAGATTCGTGGGATGAGATAAATGTAGTGGTCTACTTTTTCCAGTTCTGTGTCTTCGATTTCGATTGTTTTGGTCTTTGTGTCCACATATTCGTTGAACTTGAAATTCAAGTGGAGACTAACTTTCTTGTTTTCTTCGTTTTGTCTCTTCAGTATCAATTGGAGGTCATGAATGTTTCCAGCGAAAAAAAATGATGTCGTACGCAAATGCTACGTTTCCTATGTATTTGCCATCAATTATAATTCCTTTAGATTCTCTCAGTCTAGGTTCTTGTGGCAGGCTGTTTAGTGAGCTGATATCTCTTTGTGTTACCCCTTTTTCAAGCTGGAAGGGGCCCGAGTCTTTATGTAGCCAGATGAGAGAACTACTGTCAGTAGATATATTGCAATACTCTGACATACAATGGGTCTACGACTTGTTAAATGATAACATCAATTTAGAGTCGTGAATCGAAGGTAATGATAATTACTGGTCTTACAAATGTAAAATGTTGTAGTTGAACCCAGCATGCGTCGTAAAGAGGCTCGTAAAGTATAAATGTACAACGTGTTGATAGAATAATGTCGCAGTAATGAAATTAAGAGCCATTAATTCGTTCTTTATTAGAATACTGCTCATCAATCGTTCAAGTACGACGGAAACAGTTCATCCAGTGTGACAAAATATCGCTTTCATGTGCATCCATAGATTTTCGTCCGTAGAAGTTAATTGCCTTTAGCTTCATTATTCAACATATCTGATATATACTGTATAGTTATATATTTGGGGGCTTTTGCATGGCTTTTTGAGTCCTTGTATGCTGCCTTTGATGACCATATTCTACATTTGTTAAACAAAGAATTACCATCAAGTCCAATTTACGACGCTTCAAGTAACATGAACCCAAAATACATTGGGTGATTGGAGCCTATTGATTTTCTCTGATTGAAACGATCTTAAACCAATATTCCGCACTGTATTTGATACGGCATGACATTGCTATTTTTTTAAAAGCAATCGTACAATCTATAGACATAGGTATAAAGACCATGCTGTGAAATCAATACGTCCCCCCTCAAATAGGTATTTGGTTGTTGGTTCAATCATCAATTGGAGTTTTTTTGCTAAATTGGTCCTCAGTTTGTGTCCGGCAGTGTTCAAGCTGAGTTTTTGAAAATTCATCTTTTTTTTTTATTGATATTCGCCCAATAGAAAAATGAAAAAGTACCTCATTCATTGATAACTTATTTTCAATTGTTTTTAATTGATCATCACTACCACAGTGTGCTGCCAAAAATTCATTGGTTACGTGACAAAGTTTCTACTGAGTGACTAACCGGGTCTGTTATTATTAGTAATGCTAGTTATCTTGATTAAATTGACAAATAAACCGGCATCTTTGATTATTATTGAAGGTGAACCTCCAAAAAAAAAAAAAAAAAAAACTTTCCGGAAAAGCAAGACAAAAAGCTGTTCTTAATTCAGTATTCATCAGACATGCAATCGAAATTTTAGCAGATGCAATCAGCTTGGGTGGCTCTGGGTTGCGTGCAAGGACAATTTTGCCGTCCTCAGTTCTTGGAAAATCTCCAAATAATTGACAGTTAACAAAAAAAGGCGGGGAAACATGAACACACCCAGAACATAGATACAGGAACACACACACACGCGCACGCGCGCGCACACACACACACACACACACACGCACACACACACACACAATCACTCTCTAATACACATATATGCGCCCATAAACACACACAAATACACAAGCACACAAAGGTGCATACAAAAACTTTTTGTCCACATTCACACACGCACAGAAATATGCACTCACACAGAAACAGACACTCACATACACACACATACACACATGCATAAATGCATGCACACACTCACAGGGATGCATTTAAATCGTAAGCAGGCTTACACGTATGAACTATCACAGATACCCACACAAACACACTCACATAGCCACACGCGCACTCCCAGACGCTCTTACGCACATACGTACACTCTTGCATAAACACGCACACGGACATACAATTACGAGAATTCATACACACACTCACACATATGCACTTGCTTGCAACCAGACGTACACACAGTTGGTCACACGAACAATCAGGAACTCTGATACGTTAGCGTGCTTATAAACAAATTCGAATACAGAAAAACACAAGTTATTGGTGACCATCTTGAGGAAACAGATTCCTGCTCAACATTGCATGCTATGCGTCAGACTTGAAGAGTTAGCATGCCACAGAAGTGAATCACGGGAAAAAAAGAAACAAGGGTGGGTTTAATGAAAAAAATATAAACAAACAGTGACAAGGAAAGGAGAATTTTAATCATCTTTTTCAGTTATTTTTCTGTAATAACATTTTCTACACGCAACGTAAAAATTGATTAATAGGCATTTCATTCAGGACTGGATTAAAACCGTATTATGACACGATCCTGAATAAATTCTGCCCTCTGACAGATGCACACGAGCGCACAGGTACACGCAAGTGTATACTGGAAGATTTGGGAACAAATTCTACAGCCAGTGCCGGATTTACTTAGCTGACTGGTTATAATTTCATAACCCTTTGAGTCACGAAACTAAAGTCACAATGTAGGTAGCACGCTGCGCCAATTACGAAATAAAACTGGACTTAAATTCACAACGTGTTTGTATCTTTCTTTTCAAAGCAAACAGAAACGAAATGGTCAATTAATTCAAAGAAATAACTAAGAATATTCATTTATATCTAGCAATAAAAACATTGCAATGCTTAATCAATACAAATCAAATTGAAATATTAATTTATTTTATTTTTCAAAGTCCTCTCTTATGTTACATGCAGTGACATCTTTCATGTGACTTTGACTCTTATCAGTAATGATAGAAGTGAACGGTTATAACATTAATAGTAAGTTATGGTCCACATATCTAAGGTGTGTCGTGTGATAATAATTCAACTTCCAGAGGCACTTTAAAATACCAACTCTTACCACCTGAAAATATTATCAGGATACGATACCTGTCATAAGTATTTGAACAAACGGCCATTTTACTTCTAATCGCCTGGGTTTGTGAGTTCAAAACAAGAACATTTCGCAGGAACCCATGTTCAGGCAATCAAAATGACAAGACATACATTTAGTTATGTTCTGTTGTTTTAAATGCAAATCTTATCTTTTGTTTATAGAATCAAATTTTGAATGGAGAAAAAACAAGGTTTTTATTCTTATTCTTCTGAAATATTGTTCTGTATAGATCAAAAGGTTTAAAAGGGAACTCATTGCTATTTGGAAGTGTTGCCAAACGAGTAAGTTAATTTTCATCCTCCTCCTTGGCTCGAAATCCTAAATGGCAGCTAGACTCCCAGGAAACTGATCTTATGCTTATTCTAATACTTATGAGAAATACTTTTTTTTATATACATGGATTATAATTGATGGAAAAGTAACTGTTAAGAGGCTTTGAAATAAGCACAACATTTGTTTCTATTTCCTTACATTAGTGATGCTTGAGAATCTCCACTCACCCTAATATTCCCCAATCGAATTCCGTTCAAGTTTAGGATGTTGATTGATAATTTCTACAGAAGTCAAGCGTTACCATTATTGAACAACCATAAGCAGTAAAGGTGATTAATTATTCTATCCATTTTTTTTTTTTTTACATAAGCGTATATTTAAGTGATCCATTGCTCCTGGCCTTACTGTTTTGTTTTCAGACAGAAACCTGGCATCGGTACTCCAGTCGACCCAGTCTAAAAATAATATTTTTTTTTATTTCTTAAAAAGAGTTGTTCTTCGTTCGATACCAATGTAATCATCTATCTGAGTCTGTTTATAACTGTATCTCGAATTCTTCCGCATACCATGTATGTGTGTGTGCGCGCACATGCAGTAAGTATCACGCACACATATACATACATACTTATGTATTATGCAGTAAGTGTACACACACACACACACACACACACATATATATATATATATATATATATATAGGATGATTTAGTAATTACACATACACAAGTGCATATATACAAATATACTTACGTGGATTGTTTACTGGAATTCTAATTTGAGTTTTTTAAAACTATAATTTGTTCTATGTGATCGATGAAGGAGCATTGGATGAAGTGCATTGACAAGGAAGGAAATTATGTAAAACCATGCAGATATACGTTTATTCGTGAAGATCACAGATTGTGTGAAACAGTTTGCAGTAATATGAATCCATCTCTCTCTCTCTCTCTCTCTCGATATATATATATATATATATATATATATATATATATATATGTACACACATGTGTGTGTATCTATCTCTCCATCTATCTATCTATCTATCTATCTATCTATCTATCTATCTATCTATCTATATATATATATATATATATATATATATATATATATATAATTATATATCTATCTATCTATCTATTTATCTATCTATCTATCTATCTATATATATATATATATATATATACATATATATATATATATATATACATATATATATCTATATATACATATATATATATACACATATGTGTGTGTATCTATCTATCTATCTATCTATATATATATATATATATATATATATATATATATATATATATATATATATATATATATATATGTGTGTGTGTGTGTGTGTGCATGTATGTGTTTTTGTGTGGAATAGCTTAGTTTCACATACGAAGATTTTTGGAGGGTTTCCCACGAGTGCAGGACTTTAAACAACGGGACTGAACCAGAGAGAATAGAACACACTGCACCATTACATTTATGATAACCGTATTAAACCAGCTAACAAAGCATCACTCTACAACAGGCGCCCAACGTATAAATACGTATGTGTATACAGCCATTATGGATAAACGATTTGAGTTGATACTTTGATTGTTTTCTTTATCTTGTTAGCGGAGGATTGTATGAATTATAACATGATAGAAAGCATTAATATATTTTGTACCATGTTCTCTTTTTTGGTAAATGTCCAGCGATAACTTAGTGAAAGGACCGTACAAAACTTTAATGGCTAATCTGTGTCCGGGTAATGCTATATTATTTCAGTTGGTTGAGCAGTTAAAAGGACGAGAAAGATCGTGTGATTCTTAGTCGTAAAGGAAATACCATTGAGTTGCGTTTGAAAGGAGAACAAAAACAAAAACATTCACTGTGGGAGACGGAGATCAGATTAGACCATTGTTTCTGAATTCTTTTCTCTCTTTGCTCAACCCCGACAGCTCGAAAAAAGGTGATGTCATCCTCATTATAAAAATCTAATTTTATTATATATCACGTGACGATACGTTCAGAATCAAACCTCAAATACTCCTCCAAAAACAGATAGTCTTTTTTTTTTGTTAACACAAAAATATCCGAAGTTGGTAAAAATCTGTGAAGAAACAAATTCTTTGTAACAAAAAAAAGAAATACTGATGTATGAACATCAGAGCATTTCCCCCCAAATAATGATTCTTTTATTGTATGAAATTTAGTATTCTCTCATCGATTTAACACCACATGAATCAAGCATCAGTCACAATAGAATCGAATCACCGTAGCCATACAAATCGCCCAAACAACCAGCCAGGTGGGCTACCGATTATTCTCTCTTTGACTGTCAATGTCTATGTAGATGTCTATGTGTGTACGTCACCGCGCGCTCGAGGTCAAATATTCGGGGCTACAACTTTGGAAATTTGCACGAGTACACCCCTTGGCAACATATAATAAGGGTACTTTTGGGGGTCTCTATGGTCATTTTGAGAACCATAATGTTGGAATATTGTGCTGGTGTTTATTTTAGATCATTTGAGATAGAATATCTATTTTTTTATGGATGAATTTTCATATAATTAGTTTTTGTACACACGCGGTTTATGGCGATCCACTTTTGCTGGGTACAGATATCTGTGATAAAGTCAGTAGTTAATAGAATTGAATAATTGGGAATTAATCATTTAAGCCTTAACATGAGTCTGTTTTGAGCCACGGGCGTTTTTGACTCTTTATTCTTGAGTTACAAATTACCCTACAATCTGTTAAAACCAACCCCTTGTGTATATCTCAGAATTTTTGAGATGAGGTATTATTATTATTTCTATTGATATTCAGACCATCCTCATCTTGGTTGTTTTTCATACAACGTTTCGCAGAGTGCAACGGCCGAAACGTTGTATGAAAAACAACCAAGATGAGGGTGGTCCGAATATCAATAGAAACAACCCCTTGTGTATTCTGCACTGACGTTTTGAATCACTTGATTGGAATATACACGTATAGCTTATGTATATTTATTTCATCTTTACGCTCTATCAGTATAAACTTAGGTGCATTCATGAGCTTTTTGCCCGACAGTGAAAAAAAAAGCGTTCATTTCATGCAATACATATCAGTTTTTCAGCTTAATATCCTTTAGGTGAATGGTTGTGTTCATACGTAAATTGACAAAGGAAGTTTTTCTTGATGCAATTTAAATTTACAAAACGTTCATTGAATGTGTCCACATAAACATTGGTTCAAGTTTGTCGATTGACATTGGTTTTTCTTCTATATCTCGCGAATTTGAGAGTGACTTCCAGAATCGAGAACATTTAAAATATCATCTTAATTAGCGACACTGCATGTTTCTTCAGTTTATGAGTTGGTCTTTCTCTTGCCAGCCTGACTGGTTATGGCTGTATTATGCATGCAGGCTGCACAATTTGAGCTAGAGGGCTGAAAATTTAAAGTAAATTTTCTCTTAATCATGTCTCGAAAAACGTCCTCTGTTTTTTCATTGAAAATCACCCTATAATAGTTTTTTGTGGTGGGCTTTGCAATGTATTTTATTCTATATCATTGTTGTCTCATTGACGAACCAAGACTTTTTTTTGATGTTTGAAAAAACCCCTCTTTGCTTCTGTAAGATATACAGATGAACCAATGCTTAATCTCTCAATCTTCTATCTATGAGTATGTGTATACGTAATCTACTTTCTGGTTGGTTCTGTTGCATACGACCTTGTAGATACTCATTTTAACTAATATTATAGATATGAGAAACTTTGGGTTAAAATGGCCACTACAGCTCTTCTTGATTCTAATGATGTATAAACAATCTATCACACTCGGTTTTTGTGTGAATCCTACGCTACCATTTCTTATGGCAAACACAACTAATTACCGTAATATTTTTGTCTGTGTTTACTTTATCGGTCAATGTCCAGCGTTAACTTTGTGTTAGGACTACAACACATCAGTGTCTTATCGTTGTCTAGGAAATGGTGTATTATTTCTGTTGGTTAAGCAGTTAAGAGGGCGAAGGTTATCGTGTGGTTTTCAATAGTACAGAGAGAATGATTTTAAACATATTCATTGCAACGGATCAAGATCATATCATATTAGTGTTTCTCAACATCTACTGCTTCATACCCAACCATGACAACTGAAAAAAACATTGATATACCCCCTTATTACAAAAAAAAAAACGTAATTCAATTATACTCTTGTATAAAATACATTTTCGACCAAACCTTACACGAGGTCAATCTTATAAAATGTATGCGTCACAGAACTGCCCCATATCTTGGGTTTAAAACCATTAAAAAAACACGTGATTTGCAGTTTTTCATTTAGAAGTGGGATAAGAATCAAATTAGACTAAGATAGCCAACTATATACAGCTAGTTTATTCGCATTTATTTGATACATTCCAACTCTCAGTATACTTTGGCGAATCTGTAAATCTATTGCCTGGTGAGGGTAAAGAAATGCACCAATGGAAAATGATACTGGTGGTATCAAAATGAGTGCAATAATCCCAAATAAATTACCGTAATGACAAATGAAAAAACATACTTTGCAATTTCCTTTGCCAAGATGTCATATACCAACAGCTTTTCCCCTCTGATTGCAAAAAGGCTGCTTAAACACATGATAGTCCTCTCTCAATTGCACATATAACTCTGCAATAACAATATATCCTTTATTTTTCATTTTCTCTTCTTGAAACAACGAATTTCAATATTAGTATCTTATCTTAAGGGATATAGCTCTAAGTTCAGTGTTGAACAAATCACAAAATTAAGAAGAGTGCTTTCAAAATTGAGCAATTCACTATCATTTAATTCTTATTCAAATTTACTAGAAGTGGGTGATTATTAGCTTTTTCTGCGCTATATATATATATATATATATATATATATATATATATATATATATATATATATATAAATATAAACATATGATCCTATGAGATAAAGATTTTCTATTGATGAAATAATCAATAGAGATTTTTTATCATCAACTTGATTTTTTTTTTATGTAGGAATAGAAATCACTTTTGCTCGGATGAAATATTCAGAACTGATACTAAGTTAAAACATGAACCGTGACCTCTCGGTTACATTTAACTTTTTTGCGCACGTATTTCAAATATATACTAGTAATACTAGTTTAAAACGTAAACCTTGATCCCTCTGTTGCACATAACTTTTTGCACGCACATTTCAACTCTTATGATGGATATGAAATAATTTGGATCAAAAGGGTCACAAGGGTTATTTTTATTGTAATAATAATGTCTACACACTCTATCACGGTGGGTGTGGTGCAATCTTGCACTACCATTTCTTAGCAAACTCAACTAATTACCGTAATATTTTTCTATATGTTTAATTTTTTCAAAATCAATGTCCATCGGTGACAGTGTGCAAGAACCATACAAGGCTTTTATATCTGATCTGTGACTGCGATATGCAGTAATATTTCTACAGGCTGAGCAGCTAAAAGAAGAAGAATGATCATGCAAATTTCAATTAAGAAGGAAAGGCTATTGAGTTGCATTTTAAGAAGCATTCACCGCAACAAATGGAGATCAAATTTTATGTGAGTTGTCAAATTCCAATCTGAGTTGGAGACAGGAGTTGATTTTGTTCGACTACTATGACAACAACAAGAAAAACCATCCTCACCTAATTCAGGGAAGTAGACTCTGGCCTGTCACCTTGAACCAAACCGATACTTCCAGATTGAAACCACAACCAAATGATCAGTAAGCAGCTCTCTCATCGACTGAGCCAAGCTGTCAAATCTTATATATTTACGATAATATATGTAACAAATACGCTTGGGCTTAGTTCATCCTGATACATAAATATGTCATCATCATCATCATCATCATCATCATCATCATCAGTCTTTTAACGTCCGTTGTTGGACATAGACTTTCCCCAGGATTCGTCACACTTCTCTATCATGAGCGTTGCAGAGTCAGTACTTTCTCAATTTGTCTTGCTTGCCTCTCCATCTGATACTCTGCCGGCCTCAGTTTCGCATGTGATCTCGGGGGGTCAATATCGTGAGTTGCATTGTCTATCAGTCGTCTGCCTTTCTTGCAACATGGCCAGCCCACTGCTATTTGAGATTTTCAGTGGATTCTATAATGTCCCTAATTTTTGTCTTTTCCTGGATGTACTGTTCTGTTTTGTAGTCTCTCCATGTGAGGCCCAGCATAATTCTTTCATGTGCACGTTGCATAGTTCTCAATTTGCGGATCTGTCTCATGGTTAGGTACTACGTATCAGCTCCATAAGTGACTATTGGGATGATGCATTGGTTATACATCCTTCATTTTAGGATATATGGGGTCTTCTTATTTTGGATGGTTCATAAATACACTTGGACTAATATAACATTTAACTATTATATGTACAATAACAAAGTTGCAGTAACTATCTGCAGTCGAAATCGACGTTGTGGCAGCCAGTTTTGTTTAGTTTACTTGAGGCAAACTGAAATATGAGCAAAAATTTAAATAAAATCATTGTATAAAATCGTCTTTACTACCGATGAATTGACTAGGATGGCAAAATTAACTCTAAGTAAAAATTGTAATTATGGCAATAAATTTTAGCACTTAGAAAAAGAAGATAATTGTTTGGAATAGGTTCACCAACACATTTTGTTGATATTCTGCCGTGGTGTCAAGCAGACTTAATTAGCTGTTACTTCTGCTGTTAGGCTAATGCAGAACAAATGGAAGCAGAAAAATGTGGGCTTTCGATACATCAAATTTAACTGCAAAGGATATAATTCAAAGTTAGTGGTTGATTCTTAGGGTTAGTGTCGGGGTTTTTGTTTCTGATTTAGAGATATGGGTGGGAATAAATCGGAAGATCCAGCTAAGATGAAATGCATCTGGTGAAAAAAAGTTTGATTCAATCAGACAATTTCTTTCAATTAAATTCAAATAATTAAATAATAATGTTAATCTCAATTTTGTCATGTACAGCGTCTATCCAGCTCATCTCCCTTGCAAAATATCAGCATGATGACTTGGTGAACCTATTCCAAACGATTACCGAAAAGTAACAATTAGGATTGAGTTTGAACTTTTTTGTGCTTGTTAATTCATTAATGTTAGATCCCTGTGTCTGAATGAAAACAAATGATTATTTGTGCTTAATGAAACTAAATAGTAGTAAAGAATTAATACAGAGTTTTAGTCAAAATCAGGTTTAATTTACCTAATAGACACGTAATATATGGATATTAAAAACAAAACTGAACCCCATCGAAATAAACATAGTGGATATAAAAAAATTGAATATCAATTTCGATTTAATTAGTATTACTAATGTAAATAGAATACGATAATTTTTTCGCTATTTTTTTTATTTCTATTGATATTCGGACCATCCTCATCTTGGTTGTTTTTCATACAACGTTTTGGCCGTTGCACTCTACGGCCTTTATCAGGTATCATCTGGTAGGTGTGGGGAAGTAACAAACCGAACCCTTTATTTATCCGACGGGGGTATATTGACCGTACTCCCATTGTAGCATTAGTAGTATTATTATAATGACTCACACTAGGATTGAACGTAGAACCATCAGATTACTTTACAGTTATTTGTCTGATGCTGTAACCACTGTAAAGTAATCTGATAGTTCTAGGTTCGATCCTAATGTGAGACAGTATAACAATATACTGTGTGACGTTTGCTCCCGTTCAGAATCACTGGATTGAGCCAACGTAGACGACTTTAATCTTCATCATACTTTTGGCTTCGTTCGTTGGATATAGACCTTCTCCAAGGATTCAGCAGGCTTCTTCACGAGGCGTTGCAGAGCCAATGCTTTCTGAATTTGTTTAGTCCGTCACGCCATCTTATCTTTATCTGCCGGGCACAGTTTTGCAACTGATATCTTGGATCCTCGTAGTGAGTCACGATGTCCAGCAGTTATCTGACATTCTTGCAACATGGCCTGCCCATTACCAGTTGAGTTCTAAAGGTTTCTATGATATCTCTGGCTGTTGTTTTTTTTCTCTTTAATATACTATACTGACTTCTGATTTCTTCATGTGATGCTGAGCATGATTCTCTCCTGTGCTCATAGCGTGATTCTGAAATTTAAGGGCGAATCTCTTGGTGGGGTTACATATTTCAGCTCCATCAGTGACGACCGGGAAGATTAGTTGTATGCCCTTCTTTTTAGAACTAATGGGATTTTCTCATTCTTCACAGTTGAGCTTGCCTTACTAAAAACTTACCAACCCAGAGTGATTTTGATAACTTTGGTTTCTTCTCCTTTTCATGGAGATTCGTTGAGCTAGGTAAATGTAGTGGTCCACTTTTTCAGCTGTGCATTTTTAGATTATTTTGCATTCAACTCAAAAATCTCCCAGTATTTGTGTGGATCAGTGATGGGCTTTGTGAAGAACTCTCCCTTAAATATGTTATGAAAAGTCCACTAAATTTGACAAAGAAATTCAAAAGTTTACTGGTCACAAAAAATCGTATTCTTTCTTGACTACGTATACTGAATATATTGAAACAGTGTCAGCTATTTTAACATTTAAAAATGTTTTCTGAGCATTGGAACATATATTTCAATACATTCAACTATAAAGGCTATAAGACAATAACAGAACAAATGGAAACAGAAAACTTGACAATTTTGACTGTTCTTTTTAAAGAAGTTTTACAAAAGAGATATTTTAGATTTATCACTAGATTTTGTAAGATCTCAACCGCTTTAGTGATGGAAGGTTAAAAGGAATAAGTGAATGTATATCTGAGTTTCGATGTCCAAGTTTCGTTAATTGACTTGTAATAGTTTAAATTCCTCAACAGTCGCAAGTAATATGATAAACAAACCATAGATGATATCGAGTAACGCCAAAGTTATTCCACAAAACTGAATACCTGGTTATATTATAAAGAAACTTCGAATTCTTGTCAAGTTAACTCGTGATTCTATCTCTTTGACACGGATACTAGAAAGTCACGCTCACGGTGTATATTCTAAAATTGTAAAACTAGCCATCACATTATTTCTGAACCAGATTGAAGAGTACAGATGCCGGGGGTGTCTGTAAGTAATAAAATATATGTATTTCTAATTCTTGCTTGTCATTTATGAGCTGGGATAGCCCCTGGTTATGAGTGAGGGTAGCAAAAAGTTGAATGGGTATCCATTCTAACACGGCTATCCACGAAGATAACCCAGTTTAAAATTCAATCGAATGAAACGAGGACGACGGAGAAGAATGTATACGGTGTCAAGTTTATGGCTTAAAGATCTGTTGATACACTGTTGAGATGTATGATTGAATTACATGAGTTTGTGAATTCTTTCAGTCGTAAAGATTTTAGTCAACGGATGATTTACGATAAGTAAGAAGGATACCTGACGGGGGAGGAACAAACTTGAATCTGATGGAATTTTATCTCTCTCT
This sequence comes from Thysanoteuthis rhombus, assembly GCA_963457665.1. Taxonomy (NCBI): domain Eukaryota; kingdom Metazoa; phylum Mollusca; class Cephalopoda; order Oegopsida; family Thysanoteuthidae; genus Thysanoteuthis; species Thysanoteuthis major. Next base: position 4,968,995 of record OY735239.1, on the reverse strand, counting down.
TCATTTTGGTTACCATCTATCTTCAGTGATGTCAACTCAAAACATCTTTCCACGCTGAATCAACCCTGGAAAGATATCCCAAAACCACCAAAATGCACAAAAAGACACTGTTAGCCATTTTATGGCTATTTTCAAATGGCTGGGACATCTGGGATTTAGATAGAAAATTGCTAAATTTTTTTGTTAAAATTGGTTGAAAATAGCGCTAACTTGAACTTGACTTTGACGTAAAATAAGAAACACGACAAATTTAGCGGAACTGACACACACCCACACACTCACACATATATATGTACATATATATGCATATTTATGCTCATACATGCCTACAACCATTAGAGGTTCAGAGAATTTGAATCGTGAGGAAAAACTGAATCTTTTGGATTTGGCACTAATATCTTTAAACAGTACCTTAAAACGTTCTAGCCATCGCCTGATATCAAGTTGAAACCTTTCATGGACAAATTTTCTAAATTCTTGGCGAGCTCAACTTACGTATTTGCATGTATTTGTGCATTTATATAGTTATATGTATAACTATGAAAAACAGTGAGCTCATTTTTATATGTTTGTTTATAACGATATATATATATATATATATATATATATATATATATATATATATATATATATTTCGATTCTTATTATTCGATTGTGATAGTGGCAAATGAATTTTTCTCAAATGGTAGCAACGGTTGGATTCGGGTGATATTTCCTTTCCTCGTTAGGTCTGGACTTCAATACTTCTTACTGATTGAGTAGCAGAAGCCACATCGGTTTGAACCTTGCTCTTCTGACTTATACACTCACTTGACATGTTAATGTGTACTGTTTCTTAGCTTCTTTTTCATCAGTTCCCCACTAGTGAACGCTGTTGATTGGCTCAATCACAGTGAAAAGAATTCAGGAGGATATATGTTTTCCCCGTTATCCGAAAGTACAGCCTTACTATGATAGTTTTTTCGTAATCTGAAATGATGCAATACCAATATATAGTAAGTAAGTCTTGAGATGAGTTTTATGATAGATTTTAACTGTTATTTCCTTGTGCTTTTCTTTCTGTCCACGTCGCTATGGTAAATATATTGACGACATTGTAGATGTAAGCAATTATAACATATTGGACAAAACAACGTATTCTTAAGCATGGTTTCTCTTGATTATAGAGAGACTGGGACAAAATTAATTATTAAGATTTTGTTTACAAATTCATATACACTAAAGGACCGTTACTATATTCTTTTCACAAGTCAACCATTTTTTTTGTGAAAGACTTACCTGCTTGAGCATTTCTCTACAGTGTGCAAGCTAAGGGATATAGTCTAAAGCCCAAATTAATATTCAGCAGTAATCTTACTTTCATTATAGAGCCATAACTCTTTAGAATTCTAAGCGTGCTATCTGAGGTGAAATTAAATGAGATTGTGTTTGGATTATATCTTCTCCAAACTGCAATCGCTGGTTTTGCTCTTTGGAGAGATGTGAGGTTATCATCCTCGATGGTATGAGTAGGGCAAAACAAATCGGGGTCATGGCGTATCACTTCTGGAACTGACCAACTTCATTTTCCCAAATTTCAAATGATCTTGTCAATTCGTTTAATTTCAGACAAGCATAGATTTTTTTGTACCAATTGCAGTCAGCAACTGCAGAATGAATGAAGAAACGAAAACAACCCCAACCGATAATAAGTAATGGAATGCCAACATTTCTACAAGATCGTCGAGCTGGGCTCTCCCCTGTTTTAATGGTCAATAGTACATCCACTAATCAGATGAAGACGACCGCGGGATACAACGGCTGGAACGTTGAGCTAAAAAAATGAACCAAATGAACAGGAGTCCACAACCCCTCTCCAAAAAAAAAAAAACAACAAAAAAAAAACCTTATGAAATATTTTCTCATCAATAAAAATCGGACAAAAACTCAAGGAAACAAAGAGAGGATTTTAAATTTACTTGAGTACTTGTTCTTGCATCCATTCTTTGACAGAGAAATATTCGTATTTTGGGCGTCAGACCCTCACTGCTGAAGAGTCCGATATTGAAATAATACCTGATAATATCGGTTCTGATTGTGTAATAATTAACAAAAAAAAAACAAACCCCAAAACAATACAACCCTACAAGGTTTTGTTTAGAAGAACCTTTTTATATAAAAGGAAAATTTCTAAGAATGTGCTCATTTATCGGCAACACTGTAGGTATCAATCTAATTTAATCTACATTTTCCGAACCCAGCTTTTGATGAGAGAAATGCGAATTAAGCATAATAAGCTTATCAAGGGACCCAACGGGATTCAACTGAGAACTGTAACCCCTGAGCGTAGGATGTAGCTACCTTACGCGTGCGTGTCATGCACTGAGAAGCCCTTTGAATGACACTCGGTGCCCTAGGGTTGTACCTGGTCCACCCGTATATAAACCTCCTTACCACATTCCATCAACAAGAACTCCTACGTGCGTTTGTCATAACATTAAAAAGGTTCTCAGTACATTACCTAGCAAGCAGCTCCAACTTTCTCTATCTCTTTCTCAATATATATGTATACATGTGCACGCACGCTTGTATGATCATAAAAATATAGCTATAATAGTAGCTATACACACACACACACACACACACACACATATATATATATATATATATATATATATATATATATATATATATATATATATATATATATATATATTGTTATATTATGTAGGAACTCTTATTTGAAATGATCTCTTGTCATTACACGTTTGATGTATCACTTATAAAACTTTAATGTAATAAACAATTAAAGAGAATGGGGCAGCTGCGGGAAATTTGGAGAATTTGGAGGGAAAGCAGTCATTTGGCTTTTGCGTTACCGGCGGCTGTTTAGGCCTATGGTAAGAGCAGCGTAACGTTGAAATGGCTAAACTATCGATTACAGATTTGATTATCTGGGTCAAGTGGTACATTGAGTGTACTATGACGGGAGATCATTTCAAAGAAGAGTCTGTATATATCATAATGCAATTTATAATCATTCTGTCGGATCATATATATATATATATATATATATATATATATATATATATATATATATATATATATATATATTCCTGTATGGTCAGCATATAATTCCACTATATTTGGAGCTCAATGATGAGCATAACTTTGTATCGAGCACTTTTATGCAATAAACCTATCACACACCGTATATGAAATTACTGAATATATATATATATATATATATATATATATATATAATTGTGTGGTCATACAAAATTCTGGGGCAGATGCTCTACCCCTGCTCTACGCGGAACTGGACGATCAATAGGACCAAATTAAGCGATATATTAACTGACGCCTAATTCCTCATCTGCCAGAGTGCTCCATTCCAAAGTTGGAAAGATATTGCTATGACAGCTCATACTAGACGTGTTCCCTAACTAAGAATGCTCAACCCTTAAAAAAAAAAGAGCGCTGATTATATGAACATATTTCGATCGAATTGAATTACAGTGACGAGCAAAAAAACGATAATGATTGCAAAATAGAGAAAATAGCCCCAGCAGGGATTCGCATCCGCACGCTTTCTCGATGGTAGTGCCTATATCGCCTAGGCCTGCTCTAACCACTTGAACCCCTGAGATCCCCAGGGAGGTCAGATAACACCCTTAGCCAATTCCCACCTGCTCTGATTGTTGGCCAGTTTTGTTTTCGTGTTTTCATGTTTTGTTGTTAGTCTTAGAAATATTTGTATGTGTTTTTTCTACGTATATTATTGTTCTAATGTTGAGAGTATGATACATAATGGATATTAGATATTTTAAGGAATGGAGAAAGATAGTTTAGAAACAAATAATCACTTGAGGCTCGTTTAATCTCCGATTATAGTTCCACTCCCAGACGTAAGACAGAGCAAAAATTCAGATCCTAAACTGTCTTTCTTCATTCACTACGTTGGTTACGCATATCATACATATACGTGTGTGTGTATGCTTGTTCATGTTTTCTCTCCCCCTATCTTTATATATGTATGTATCCAATACAAACCATTAACACAATATACGATGTGATTTAATGCAACATCCGATATGTGATGGGTTCATTTCATAAAGAGTTCGATATATTCAACATTAAAGTTGAGTTATTATCAAAACAAACGTGCGTATGCCTAAACATTGAAATCCAATGAAACATGTGCCAAAATGAGAAATTTTAAATCCTAACCGTTACCAATCGAACAGAAAAACAAAAGGCAAAGTAATTAAATAGATAATAAGTAACGTACAAGTACTGGCACTGCTAAAAATTTCTATTGAAAAATATAATTCAACACCCGACATATAAGTATACTAAAAATCAACCACCATTACTAAATCATCCTTCTGTTATCATTAGCAATAGTAATAGCAGCATAACTATCGGCATCAACATTCTTATTGTTTCATGCCTCTGCCACTCTAAGAACAAACTAATCTCTTTTTCATAATTGCCTCAGATATATATAAAAACCAAACCAAACCTAGAATGATTAAACTGATAACTGAGGTCATTTAAAAGTGAGCCCCTACACTGGGAAACACATTTAAGTATAAAAAATATTTTCCGATAGGAAACATATACCAAATAGCTGATGTTTTAACAACATATTGATAAAGATAATGCCAACAGTACGTTCTTTTAATTTATAATTCATAACTACCAGGGAGTAAAGTATCGCCACTATGTAGAGAAGAAAAACATAGCAAGATGTGACCATCAACAAAGAGAATGAAAAAGAAAAATAATATATATTCTAATTGAATAAGAAGATTCTCCAGCGCGCAAAAAACGTCCTAAATAGGAATCTAACATAATTCGAATTATTTGTCTGTACAGTCCCAAGCAAAA
>OY735239.1:4956623-4961623 GCA_963457665.1 Thysanoteuthis rhombus | reverse complement strand
AGTTCTCCACCAATGGGTTAGTCTTCATTTATGATTCTAAATAAAAAAGATTTTTGCGTATGTTGAAGGTCCCCGACTCTAAAACTGACAATGCTTCGATCTCCTTACATAACGACCGAGATTGTGCTAACCTTTGCGATGTCTTACATACAAACCTTTCTATCAAATACGTTCGTCTCGGGTTTGATTATTTCCTGCCGCGTTTGCTGTCTCACAAGTTCCAATCTTTTTGTTTTGCTCATTTTTTTTATCAGTTCTTCCTGCTAAGTGTCTAGCACATCTCCATTTTTGATGCTTAGTTATTTATATAAAATCCTCCGCTCTAGTAGCCCCATCGATTCTGGTCTTTTTCTTTTAGTGTTTTTTTCCTCTTAGTTCTATTCCTAGCATTGCTCTTTTCATGGCTCTTTGTACGATTCTAAATTAGTTTTCAGCTCGTTTGTGAAAGTATCTGTAAGTTGTAGCTGCTACAATACATTCGTTGTATACTTCATGCTCCATGCACATTGACTCAGCACGATTCCTATGTCTCTATTCATACCAAATGATTCCCAGCCAATTGGAAGGCGTCGTTTCATTTTGCGTTGACGTTTTCTTCTTTTAGACCTGGCTCTAGCCCACACACACACACACACACACACACACACACATATATATATATATATATATATATATATATATATATATAGTAGGTTATGGATTCGCTACACAAACCAGCTCATGTTTCGGCCCTCTCTGGGCCTCTTCAGGCGAATATATATATTGATATATAATTATATTATATTATACTGCTAGCCTGATTTGTACCACATATACTATATATATATATATATATATATATATATATATATATATATATATATATAGATATAGATATATATATATATATGTGTGTGTGTGTGTGTGTGTGTGTATGTGTAAGGTATCTCTTTTAGAGTAAACACCACACAAAGAAAAAATAATACATGTTTCTATACAATTTTGACCTAGGGGATACAGAAAAATGGTCATGATTAAGATTAAAACATATGTTAACTCTATTTCAGGACAAAGACAACAGAAAAATGGCGAAACCAGAACTTATCTTATCTTCAACAAACTAGTTATCGATTGCAGTCCTGTAATGTGTTTTTCTTAACCCTTGAATTGTAAATTTTTATCATTCTGCAAAAGCACGTGTCCCTTAAGCGGGTGTAGCGGGTTTTCCCTGGGAGGTACGGAGAAGCAAAGGGTCACCATTCGAGGGAGAGGAAACGAAAGCACTTTAAGGGGAATTTTAAAGCCGCTTTGAGCAAAGGATCACTTCCACAACCTAGGCAAATGCTCAAGATATCCCTCTGCCGGCCCAAGTTTCACATTTGATCTCTGGGGATACATGTTGTGACTCGTGATGTCCATTGGTTGTCTGTCATTCTTGCAATATAACCAGCCCATCACCATTTGAGTTTTTCTAATGGTTTCTATGATGTTTTGAACTGCTATTTTTTCCCTAATGTACTATGCTGTCTTCTGGATCCTCAATGTGATGTTGTTCATGATTCTGTCATATGCGTGTTGTATGATTTTCAACTTGCAGGCCAGTCTCTTGTTTGGTTTCTTTATTTCAGCTCCATAGGTGACAATTGGTAAAATGCATTCTAGCAGAACTGAAACATTTGAGATGAAGCATTTTGAATTTTGCCTAGAATTTAATCAACCTGAATTCTGTTGCTTTTATTATTCTTTCATCTTATTCCTCATACTTTTACACTTAGCAGGTTCCCAGTTTGCAGGTCAGTCTCCTGGTTAATATCCATGTTTCAGCTCAATCCTTCGAAAAAAAAACCTGGTTCAAATTGGGAAGTCATCAGATAGATAAAATTCTGCGACACCCCATTCAATATTGCGCTTACCACTATACGTACTTATCATTTATGAATAAGTTCGAATATAGATAAACGTATGTCATTAAGATGGAAAATCATCAAATATTGACTTTAAATCAGTCAGTTATACGTTGTAGTTAATACATCATTTAATTAATGATTATTGAGAATATTTTTTACATCAGACAAAAAATTGGTCATTTTTCCTTCTTACAGATTGGTCTGATTTTCCACCGTAGAATTATTTCCCCTGTATAATTATCTTTTTTTTTATAATTGATTTTTTAAAATTCACGCTTCTCTGCTACTCAACACTGTTGAACTCTGGTCACCTTGATTGTCACACTTTTTACAGCGTGATTCATCAGGGAAAAAATATAATGAGTTACGTCTGAAGTATTTTTCATTTCCAGGTGTGATCAAACAATCAAATTCTTTTTTCAAATTCAAAACTTCCAATTAAAAAAAAATATATTTTCTCATTCAAAAATGGAATATACCCGATCCAAATTTTTTGTCTAATTTTTACTATTTGTGTTTTGACTTTATTTTTGTATGTCACAACAAAAACCAGTGACGTCATGCATGCGAGAATCCTCTTCCTCAACGGAGATCAACATGTTCTGATGAAGATCGCAAATCCCATTCACAGAAACTATGAATAGAGGATTTGAAATTAGAAATGTAATTTTGGAGTATTATTGTATGGAGAAACGAATTCTGTTTCGTTTACTTTTTAGCTTCTAATGAAGCACGGAGATTTGACCTCAGCACAACCAAGCTTGTATTGAAAATTTTCAAATATTTGTTTTGTTTTTTTTGACAAAAAAGTCATTAACATTGATTTCGAATAAAAAAATTACCGTATTAAATTACTCAATTCGAACTAAATAGCTAATATCCTTGACTGATGCCTTTTGACCAAACAGCAACATTTGAAGTAGTCCCTACTATATTGCTTTGAATCTTTTATTGATGCCTTTTGTCCTGTTGCCTCTTACCCAGTCCGCATTTTTCATCATTGAATTCAATGATATATATATATACATACGCGTGTGTGTGTCTACTAATATGTTTAGGATATGTATTTTTGGAACTTTCAAAAAGTTGAAGAACCATGGCGTCAAAATTTTTAAGTCATAGCAAAAAATTCCGTTGGAGGATGATCTGGTCAGAATGAATACTATTTATGACATCACTGGCACTTTGCTCCGGAAAATATCTGAAATAGTGCGAAAGCATCTTAAAACACTTTGATCCCGGAGAATCTAGATGCTGTCAGAATAAGGCACCCAAAAGGTCAAAAAAGTTATTTTTTCCCCAAATTTGAAAAAAAAAAATTATTGAATGAATCTTGTAGAGGACTGATTTGAGTTGTCAAGTCAGTGGACAAAACGGTATGGCCTGGAGTGGTGGAACACTCAGACACAAAAATGAAGACCCGAACATGCGTATACGTATAAAAAAAGGATAAGACCCCCTGCCATCTTTGGTGGCTATGGTTGTTCAGTTCTTTTCCGATACTCAACTTAACACTCTTCTTGTTAATTGTATCCCTCTCATTGTTTTTTATTCTCTTTTGGCATGCTTCTCTACCTCCTTCCTTAGAGATCTACATTACAAGACACCAACAACTAAAACTGTCAATATAGGTTTCTTCAGTTTTTTAGCTGGTCTGGCTGACTATGTTTGCATCCCCTGTGCAGACTGCACCAATGGAGCTAGGGGCTGAACACCTACTTAGATCTGAAAAAAATTTTTTTTAGAGCTCAACTCCTAAATAGGTTTTTAGTGTTGGGTTCAATTTACAAGGTAAGTTTATGCTAACTGAGTCCCTAGTTTTGGTCTCGAAGTATTCAAGTTTGTTTTTTGAAAGCTCAGACTTTTTGTGATCTGTATCTAACTAAAGTCGAGATAAGTCACTTATCCATTATCCCCTTATCGAATTTTTGATTGCTCATCCCTAACTCAGCACACCGTTTGTCATGTGACGATTTCTATTGAGTGATTTACCAGACCTGATTATACATTCTTTCCTCCTGAGTGCTTCTCTTGTCTGACCCCTTTTTTTCTCCCCCCAAATCTGTTAGTGCACATTTTGTCAGGGGTAAAGTACCTATTGATGCTCACTGATAAGAATTACTCTTGTTACCAGGCGAGAACCCCACCCAACCACTCGAGACACACGAGTCACTTTTCTATCCTCCCTCGCGGAAGAGAGCAGAGAAGATGCCATTTGTAGAGAGAGATTGAGTAAGAACAAGAAGAAGAAGGAGAAGAGAAGGAGGCTTAAAGAAGGATTATAGCAGAGACCCAAATTAGCCACTTTTGGCTAGATCTAGCAGAGAAAAATAGCCTATAAAAATGGTTAGATATTGCCTTACTCAATTTTCTAAGCTGAAATATTATTCAATAAGATTAACGCAGAGAAGAATGGAACTAAATTGCTGAAAGCACTACTGCATATAAATTTTGATTAGAAAGGCTCAATAAATTTTGTAGTATTTATAAAATACCGCAAAAAGCATTAAAATCCATGGGCAAAATGACTCTATATTTGAGCAGATATGATCTCTGCAAATCTACATTGATATTCAATATTCAAATATTTAAATCTAATGAATATAATATAAGTAATTGTGATATCTATTTTAATAATTTTTCATGGGGTATAATACATATTTTCATTTGATACGAGGGCTTTAAGTGTACGTATAAATATATACACCCATTTATGTATTTAATCAATATATTGTCTCTACTATAAGTTTTGAGCACTACTGGAATAAAGATTTTTGGAATATTATATACAACTTGTGGTATATATTCCATTAACATATATGTATATGAAGGAAAATTTACAAAGAGTTTTTACCAGGTGAATCTAATCATTTTGTGCCTTACGCACTTTTCGACAATAAGAATAAAACACATTGCCAGTTCCTGAACAGAGCATTAAGTGCAAAATATTGACATTCATCGGGTATATATCTATGTCCAGGTCTGAATCCTGCCTCGTGGTACTGGATGGGACAATGGATTGTCTATAACCACACTGAAGATTTGTAACACAACGGAATAACTTTCTATGAATGACACAATATATATATATATATATATATATATATATATATA
>OY735239.1:4941623-4954123 GCA_963457665.1 Thysanoteuthis rhombus | reverse complement strand
ATATACATGCATAAAATATATACATATATGTATATACATACAGTCTATCTATTTATCTATCTATCTATCGATCAATATATATATACATATATATATATATATATATATATATATATATATATATATTATGGCAAGTGCATCACTACATTGGAGAAGCTACCATATCGGTGACAGGTTCGATTCATGCAGCAGCCCCATTTTCTTTAGTTGTTTATTCCTTTCACGTTGTCTAAATTGAATGATATATTAACCGAACAACAAAAGGAAATCATCATATATTAGTCCCTATATGATATAAAATGATTTATAAATCATTTTGGCGAAGCAAATATGTCCATTTCTCAAATACATAACTAATGCGTTGAAAGAGACGAACACACCGAGAATAAACAAGATGAGAATTTGCGTTGAATATATATATATATATATATATATATATATATATATATATATATATATATATATATATGTATGTATATATATATATAATCAATAATTGTGTCATTCACAGCTGTTTCCTTGTATTACAATTCTTCTATGTGGCTATAGACTTTTCGATATTCCATCTCGTACCACGAGGTAGGATCGAAAATTTGTTTCAGACACAAAGATGGGTAATTTATCTAGAACTGGACGGTCAGTAGGACCGAATCAAACGATATTCATACTAAAGCATGATTCCCCATCTAGCAAAGTGCTCCATTCCAGTTAGAAGAGCATTACATTATAGCAAAAGTAGACGAGGGCCGTACTTGAGAGTGTCTAACTCGAAACAATGGAGCCTTGATTATATATATATATATATATATATATATATATATATATATATATATATATATATATATATATATATATATATATATATATGTGTGTGTGTGTGTGTGTGTGTATAACAGGTTTAGCTATAACGTTAGATGGAAACGGGAAAACCTAGTTTAGCGATTTCTAAAGACGATCTCAACTATAAATAACAAACCATGCTTGGCAACTCAGAGGAAACCCAGGAAGAGCTAAACAGCATAACCGCAAATTATGTACATATTTGGAATCATGCGCAAATGTGGTTGTAGCAGTCGAAGTGGAAATAATGAGGTATGTTTCCCGAAAAGAGGGGGGAGGGAAAATGACGTAGTATTGAGGGAACCGGAAGCGGAGTTTAATGCCACACGGAGGAGAAAAATAGGAAGAAGCAAGAAATACTGGTTATATCATATTGAGGATTTTTTTTCTAGAAACCATCAACCAAAACTGCCAGCAAAGGTAAAGATAGGTTTCTTCAGTTTTTAAGGGATTCTGGTTGGCTGGCTTATCATATATGCTTCACACGCCTAGACAGTACCAATTTGGCTGGAGAACTGAAAACGTATGCCCTTACTATATTTAGAAAAAAAAAGCGTTTTTGTTTTTTGGTCCCCCAAGAATTTTACATGGCGGGGTTCAATTTACAATGTATGTTCATGCTAAATCAGTCAATTGGTTTCTGTCCAACAGCAATCACACTTGTTTTTTTAAAGATTTTTTTTAAAGTAATCATTGTCCAACAAGAGGCAAGGGAAGTAATTTATTCATCGATCCGTACGTTTTTTCAATTTTTCACCTGATCACCCCCCACACGACACGCTGCCAAAAGTCATTGATTATGTGACGGTGTTTATCCTGAGATTAACCAGCCCCTTTAACATAAAAATAATAGCAAACATCGAAATAAAATAACTACATAGAACATTTTTTTTTGTTGTAAATAATAAAATACGACAGGTTCTGGCTTACAAAAGTCTACACCCTCCCTCGAGGAGAGCTTGCAAAAATTGCATGTTATTCCAAAATTATACCCAGATAGGAAACGTTTTGAATCAGCACACTTTTCATCTAAAACCCTGTGACACCGGAAAAATAAAATAAATTTGAGTAAAACATGGTGTTTATTTGAGAGAATTACTTTTCCATAAAAAATGGCTGACTTTGGTTTGGCGGACAGTAGCAATCTCCTGGCTTCAAATTTGGCTATTTTTTTAATGATTGGCTTCGAAAATGGCAAAAGTATGGTTGAGTTAATTCCAAGATAACTGTTTAGCAAACAGGACTGGCTACTGTAGTATCAAACACCACTCCATTTAAAAAAAAAAAAATCTGACTGAAGATGATCATAGCAAATTTTGTTTTGTATATATAACAAATAAGAAGATATATATTTATATATATATATATATATATATATATATATATATATATATATATATATATATATATATATATATATATATATATATATATATATCCGAAGCTTGTCGATTTTGTTCAGTCAATGAGATAGCCTCACCACAATCGCTCAGTCGTGAGTTTGAATCATAATAGGGGGATATGGATCTTGCATATCGGTCTGTACCCCTCATTTCGGTGAGTATTGTTCTTTTTGCTCTTCCTGTAAGAAAACAAAGTCAATTCCAGACTTTTGTAGAGAGTTTAACGAGAATATGTCTAACATAACAATATTCACTCATCCATAGGACAAGGGATTCAGACCATCTTTTCAAACATTTAAGATTCATCCATGTCTGTTAACACATCGCTCATAGCTTTTCAATGACATTCTGAGGGGGATGGGCATTGGGCTAATAAAGGCATGATCAAATTTTAGGGTATATCTGGGGATCTATTTTTGATTGATGGATATTTTTCCAGTTCATGAATCAAAATGAATATATTTGCTTACATCTGACCAAGCAATATCTCCAAAATATTTCAATTCAATTTTGAGAAATGGTGGAAAATGAGCAAAGGAAGAAGTGATTACATTTTGGGGCGGATCCAAGTTTTTTTTTCTTATCAGCTTGTGTATAGCGATGGCAGAAGTATGCAATCTCTGAGTGCTTTCTGGAAGAAATTTTGACCATAAGGGTAATTAGTAAGATATTTTGACTGGTTAATCAAATATTGACAATATCAAGAATGCATTTTAGAATTAGTTTTATCATTTACATATTAAATTATTCCCAATGCTTTATCGTACCTAGATGATTTCCTAATTTCTGCTATCCAGAAACGACCAGTTTAATCACTGTTGTAATCATGTTTTTCATGTTCTCTGACATTTATATATCTATCTATGTATCTATGTGGACTCCATCTAACCTTCACTTTTCAGATTTCAAAAATTGATATTTTGCACACACACACACACACACACACACTTCTTAATGAAAAGAGAAAATGCCTTTTATGTTTTTTTTTTCTTAAATTACCCTCAATAATATGTTTTTAATTGGGGGGACAATATTCAACGTGAGTTTATGCTGAATTGGTTAAGAGTTTGTGCCTGCTTGTTTTTGAAACTTTAGACGTTTTAATATCAATATCTCGTGTTATTAACAACGGAACGAGACAGGTAAGGGAAGGCTCGTATTTCAGACTGCAGAAAAAAACATTTGAAGTTAAGCGGGCACACGGTCGAAACGTTGTGAAAAAAAAAAACACATAAAGAAGGAAACTTTGAAAAGCGCATATTGATTAATGATTTCATTATGATCTGACATGCAGTAAATCTTGAAGTACCTATGCTTTGGTATCAGCAAGTACAATGGTTTATAATGTGCTACTCGCTGGTTTGTGAGTAACCTTTAGGCAAAACGTAATTTTATCATAGAAACCTTATGAAAGAATGAGGAACCGTTAACCAAAACTGTCGGCACAGGTTTCTTCAGTGTTTGGAGAGGTTTTGGCTGGCAACCTATCAATCGACGTAGGTGTCGCACCTACCAGCCGCATCAAAGGAGCTTGAGGGCTGACAGTATAGACATTTACTCCTCATTATGTACAGAACGAACGGTTGTTTCCTTTTTCGAAAACCCCTTCCCTCGAATAGGTTTTTAGTGAGGAGTTCGATTCGCAATATAAGTTTATGTTGATTCATTCCCTCAGCTTGTGCCCGACAGAACTCACGTTTGCTTTTTTTCTTTTTGAAAATCCAAACTTTTTTAGTGATCCCCGCCCGACAAAAGACAAGAGAGGTAACTTTTTCATTCATTACCCACTTTTCCAATTTTCAATTAATCATCCCCAACAAGGCATGCTGTCAAAAGACGTTGGTTTTGTAGTAATCAATACTGTTTAAAACTTGAAGATGACCGGAAGAAAAATAGCTGCAGAGATATCGATTCTTTTGCAGCTAATGTAATTATAAATATATATATTCTATTGATCATGAAGTTTGAAGTATTACAATAATTCTATTATTTAGTTATGAAAAGGAAAGAATTGTCGCATTGTCTGTCCAAGTAATGTAGCCTAGTGCAAAATACAGGGGGTTTGCAAAATTCTCGACAGGGTTTAAAGCATTCATATCTTTCTAGTTATATTGATTTGAAAAAAGGTCTCAAAAAAAGGAATTACATTAACCAAGAGAATTTGATTAACCAACGTACAGAAAGTTGTCTTGTCCTTTTCAATTTCACAAATTACTCTTCCAATAACATTTTGCAAAACATTTCAAAGGATATCTACTCCTCTGCACATCTGAGCAAGTTTCAGCGATTCTCAAAAACGCTCCAATGAACAATGAATCATAGACTTATATATCAGTGTTCAAACGTTCGAATTACGAAAATATGCTCTCAGGGTTTACGTTAAAGGTATTCAATGTAACATTATGTTATTTTAGTCTGTTGCTCAGTTATGCACCTTGCGATTATAGATTCCCAAGGGTTTCTCTGTATGTTAGAGAAGAGGGAAAAATATCAAAATAGAACAAGCTTGGATGTGTGAGTGAACTACCTTGCTTGGTTTTGATTGTTGAAAAATATCTCGATTTGCTTTCTTTTAGAATTACAAAAGTCGTTTACATGCTTTGCTTTTGAATAAGCAAAACATAATACCAACCCTTTAAAATCAAAATATGAAAAAGATTTAGAAAAAAAATTATTTTGCAATCGTAATCGAAAAACAAAATCTCTGAAGCAAAGGTAAATAATGTCGACATATTTTTTTTTCTCTTTACAGAAAATTCTAATGCATGTAAGCTTACATGCGAGAATAAACAATTGTGAAGAACAGCAATGTATTACATTATTTCAAACGGAGATAATCCGCCTTAAAGCGACCTTAGGGAGTGAGTTCGTTATTAGTTTTTGCGTACGTCACTGTTATAAATGCATGCCTTCTCTAGTTTTTGGTCTCGTCATTGTCACCGTCGTTCATTATAGTTTTTATTCCATGCGACAATAAAGTCAACTTGTAGGAGCTTGACATTAGGTCGTGATTGTTTTAAATCCCTTCGCTTCTTTTGCACCAACATCAACCCTCCAGTGAGTTGGCTGGGGAAATCTGAATATATAAAAATTCAAGAGAGAATTACAAGTCAAAAGACAGAAAAACCGAATGAAGTGAAATAGGATTAGAGGATTTAAGAAATAACTGGTAAAACAAAAGAAAGCCGAACGAACAGACCTTGTAAGTCACTGAATGAAGACCGTCACGCAAACCAATGTCATTCGGTAACACGCACGTTTCAAAGGCAGTGATTGATGTTTATAATCGGGTGATGACAGACAGGCTAATTTCTGCTGACTACGGAACACATGAGGGACATAACTTAAAATGCAATAGAATTTACCAGTTTAGAATACACAACAGCTGTACCGCACAAAAAAACAAAACAGAACAAAAAAAAAACAAAAACGGGCGTTGTCATAGGCATCAATCATTTGCAGCCTCCCATAATCTGAAATAGCAGGCAATTCACATCAAATTTTTTTTTTTTAAATTGAAAATATATAAGACAGGTTTAGTTACGCTAAGGTCAAACTCATTTGCTTCATTTAGATATAAAAGTTTAACAAAACAGAATCCATTTCTCCATATAATAATATTCTAAAACTACGCATCTCATTTCAACTTCTTCATCGATAGTACCTGTAAATCATATTGTTTGATAATTCTATTATCATAATAGCTATTTTTATTCGGACTATCCTCATCTTGGTTGTTTCATACAACGTTCCGGCCGTTGTACTCTACGGCCCTGATCAGGTACAATCTGGTAGTGCTAGGTGCGGGGAAGTAACGAACCGAACCTTTCATTTAACTGACGGGGGTATATTGACTTAGCAGTAGTAGTATTATTATTATCTCACACTGGGATTGAACCTAGAACCATCTGATTACTTACAGTAATTTTGGTCTGATTCTGTAACCACTACGCGATGTGTCCATATAGTCCGAATAAAAATAGAATTATAAATAATACCTCATCTAAAAAATTCAGAGATATACTATCTGAATAGTTGTTTTAATAACGTCCTTTAAAATTTTAAAATAAATCTCACAGGAAGGAAAAATAGACGAAGTATATATTTATTATTATATAAAAATAATATATTTTCATCGCAGAAATCCAATGTTGACATGATATGACGTCACAGCACCACTTTTTCTCTTCCACTCTCACTGTTATTCATGTCTGAAATTCCCACGTCTTGAATTACAGATCTGACTTAACGCGATTTGAAAGTTTGACAAGTGTAAGACATTAGACAGTGTATTTCAACTCCTTCATCAATAGTTCCTGTAAATAGGATTTACTCACTATGGCAAAATAAGTCAACCTGTGTTGGGCTTTTGAAGTGGGAGTGAATTAGTTATCAGTTTTTGTGTTTGTCATTGGGTCATTATTATTCGAGCATGACGTCATTCGTTTCTCTCCTGATCATTGCCATCCGTCATCGATGATAAAGTACCCAATAGTACCTAGCTCATTGGCTAATCCACGACTAGCGTCGAAATCAAGGAAAATCTTTTGCTCCCCATCGAATTCGATCCCTGTATCTACAGATGTTTAGCAGAACGCCATTGGTTACTGAGCCTTTGAATACTACTGAAATTTTTTTCATTTTCAATCATTAATAACATGGTTGGACCTCGAAATGGTAGATAAACATTTGCCTTTTCAAAATTTATGTTTTTATATTGTTCGATGGTTCTATTTTTATATCAAACGTTTTTATGGTATCCTTAATATCAAAGTTGCTTTCATCGAAAATGAAAGTAAGTAGAATATATAAAATTGTTATCATATGAAAAAACGTTTTTCCTAGCAGAACTTCAATGTTCACAAGAATAAACACTGAGAACTCGGAAACGTCAAAAAATTATTCTTTGTTTTTCTTTGTCTTTCTCTCTTTCTTTCATTGGTGTCTTAAAATCAGAAATCTTAAATTCTATGTCTGACTAATGACGATAATGAAGTCAACCCTCTAAGTGTGTGACAAAAATAGACCAAGTATATACTTTCCATTATATTGTCATTTAACTGTTCAGCTTTTTAATGATATTTCAGTTGAATAAAGAATTTAAGAAGCATACACTTGAAAAATACCGGAATAATTGAAATATTCGAAAAAAGATTTTTCAAAAATTAAAAAAAAATATTGAATGGAACTCTTTCAGACGATGAAAAATTCGAAAAATCTTTAAAAAACATTCAGTGGAACTTTTTCAAATCATAAACCAAAAAGTTTCTCAGAAGATTAACATTTTACTTGATTTCCTGACTTTAAAATACGAAAGTAAGTTCTGCTCGAGCAAATCTCAATCTTTTTTTTCTTAAAAGGTAAACATGTTTAAAATCTTGAGGGATTTATCCGTAAAATGTGTAAAAATCAATGAATCAAGCAATGTATAAATAAAATGGATCAACAAATAATCGAATGATGGGTAGGGATCGTATGAAAAAAATGATTCTTACTCAAAATTTGGAATGGAAAATCTACAAACCCGTTCTTTGATAGATATGTAACGGGCATTTTATTTGAATCGAATGACATCTTGATTTTCCCTGGATTTTTGAGATCGAAGTTTTGGAGACATTGAATTTTGGAAGATTTTCCATTTGTAATCATTATTGCTTTTTTTTTTTTATTTACGTAATAACAGATTTCCATGTTGATGATATCATATTTTTCCAGTCGTTCTGCTTCTAAGGAGAACATTAAATCTAGTTGAGGATTTTTTAAATGTTAAATGCGTTTTTGAAATTCTGATTACGTTTTTAAAATAAGGTGTCAATTTCCCAGTGAAAATTTTTGTTCAAGCCTAAAATGCATAGAAAAGAAGAAAAAGTGAAAGAAGAGAGAGAAAAAAAGAGCAAATAATGAAATCTGGTTATTCACTCGATTGAAACTGTCACAATACCAATGTCTTTGGGCAGCATGCCATGTCTGGGTGATTTATCCAAAATATTGAAAAAGATTGGGGGCCAATGAATAAGTTACTTTTATTGACAGGTGTTGGGTAGTGATAATAACACTAAGATCGAAATCGAGGACACAGAACCGGGGCAAGTAGATCACTACCTCAAAGGGGGAAGAAATCAAGCGAAGAATCACATTAGAATGGCAAGCCTTTGGCAGAGCAAGCTCAATCTTCAGGGAATAACAAGATCCCATTAATCCTGAAAAGAAAAGGTGTATAATCAATGTATTCTCCCAATAGACACTTATGGAGCTGAAACATGGAACGTAATGAAAAGACAGATCTGCAAATTGAGAACCATGCAACGTGCATTTAGAATTATGCAGGGCTTCACATGGAGAGACCACAAGACAGCACAGTACATCCGGAAGGAGATAAGAGTCAGGGACATAATAGAATCCATTTAAAATCTCAAATGGCAATGGGCTGGCCATGTTGCAAGAATGGCGGACAACTGATGGACATCATGACTCACGACATGGATCCCCCGAGATCACATTCGCAACCGAGGCCAGCAGAATGTTAGATGGAGAGACGAGCCAGGAAAAAAAATTCAGAAAATACTTGCTCTGCGACACCTATGATAAAAAAGTGTGACGAATTCTCGGGAAAGGTCTCTGTCCACCGACAGACGTTGAGAGACTACTGATGATGATGATGATGATGATGATGATGATGATGAAAAGATCAAACAGGAATGCTGCTGATCGAAAGTAAATCCTCTGGCTCTATTTATAGGACTTCTACGCGTTGACAGTTTTTGGTTGCCAGGTTTTAGTAAAAGATCTAGAAAGGGAAAGAAAAAGGAGGAATTAACAGTAAAAGAATGAAAAGAGAAAAAGGAAGGTGAAGAAGAAAGAGAGAAAAAAGTACGAAAAAAAAGAAGAAAACTCGCCATCGAAGTTAATAAATGAACAACCATAGCATGAAAATCTGAAAAGAAATCCCATTGAGGACTAAATATGGTCAGAAAGAAATCTTTTTTTATGGTAACACTTGCGTTTTGCACAGGGAGCCATCTGGATAAGAGTAAGAACAGCATGAAAAATCTAGATTCTAGAAAATATAAATATCATTAAAAGGAAAATAAACGCGTTAAATAAGGCACAATAAGGTAAAAAAACAAACAGAAAAAACATACAAATAAATCCATTTCTCGGAATTTTTGAGATGTGGTATTATTATTTCTATTAATATTCGGACCATCCTCATCTTGGTTGTTTTTCATACAACGTTTAGGCTGCTGCACTCTACGACCTTCGTCAGGTATCATCTGGTAGATGTGGGGAAGTAACGAATAAAGGGTTCGGTTCGTTACTTCCCCACACCTACCAGATGATACCTGACGAAGGCCGTAGAGTGCAACGGCTGAAACGTTGTATGAAAAACAACCAAGATGAGGATGGTCCGAATATCAATAGAAACAAATCCAAATATAGAAAAAAGAATAGAGCTCTTAGTCAACTTTGATGGCTACGGTTGCTCAATACGTGTTTCCGAGACAAAAAAGACCAATCCAACTTGATTCATTGGAATTTAAAAGATAAACGAAACAGAATCCATTTCTCCATACAAAATAACTCCAAAACTGTGAGTCTCACTTCAACCCCTTTATTGATAGTTCTAGTAAATGAGATTTGCAAACTTGGGGAAAGTAAGTTAACCTGAGATGGGCTTTAGAAGTGGGTGCAAATTCGTCTTCAGTTGTTTTTTTTTTTTGCGTTCGACACTGTGTCACTGTTATTTGTGCATGTCAAAAATGATTTTTAGTCCAACCCTCCGTCATTGTTCTTACATACGAAAAATAAAGTCAAAACTCAATCGTAGGAGTTTGACAGTGAACAGGAACGAAATGAGAAAGAGGACAAAGAGACTGCAATGTGAGAAAAGGAGAAATATAGAAGTGAAAAAAAAAGAATGAAATTGGGGGGAAAAAAAACAGCTGTTGTCAATGTGGGAAAAGCTGTCTTTCACGATTTTACTCTAATGATATTTTTTCCTTGAATTAGAAAGCGTCCATTAGAACTGTCATCAAAACTGCCAACTTTGGTTTCGTCAGTCTTCAACATGGTCTTGTTGTTCGGATATGTATGTATCATGAATACAGGCCACACCAACAGAGCTAGAGGGACAAAAATTCGAACGTCTGCTCCTCATCATGTCTACAATAACTTCTTTTGTTTTTTCGGAAGTTTTTTTCCCTTAAATGGGTTTCAGAGGGAGTTTAGTTTGCAATGTAGGTTGAAAAGAAATTTATCCCTTAATTTGTTTATGTTGTTTTCTTTCTTCTTTTTTTTGGGGGGGGGGGCAGACATTTTCATTGGTTACTCTCAAACAAAAGACAATAGAAATTATTAATTGATCACCCCTTTTTTTTCCTATTTTCTAATTGATCAACCCCGACAAATAATCCTGACAAAGGACGTTAGTCGCGTGATGGTGTCTATTGAATAACTAACCAGAGCTGTCCTTTCTTTATTTGGATATTTCCTTTTTTTTTTATTTCTTCTTTTTTTTTTTCTTCTTTTTTTTTTTTTTCTTTCACGCTTTTTTTTTTCTCGCCTCTTGTAATACAAATTAAAGAGTACTGATCTGTTTGCAGCTCGGGAGATTAAGGATAAAAAAAAACTTTCCCATTCTCGGAATGAACAGTGACAAGCACGGAACTTATTTATTCGCCAAAGGACAGCACTTTGCAACCTACAATAGTAAAACAGTCCGATATTGACTCGTAAAAGAAACATTGACAACTGGTTTAGACATTTGGCTACTGACCTTTTCTTTATGTTATCAAAATTTACGAGACTAGAGCTGTGCCTGTTCCATAGGTGCATTTAGGGACTTTATGGTCGGTAGAATAACATGTTGTAATAGTCGTGTAAAATAAAGTTCCGGTCATATGAAACTGTAACTTTTGAGTATTTCAGTTACGTCTTTTCGGTGTTGCCAATTTA
Source organism: Thysanoteuthis rhombus (assembly GCA_963457665.1). Lineage (NCBI taxonomy): Eukaryota > Metazoa > Mollusca > Cephalopoda > Oegopsida > Thysanoteuthidae > Thysanoteuthis > Thysanoteuthis major. The sequence continues at coordinate 4,942,925 of OY735239.1, read as the reverse complement.
GGTATTATATATCTAAAATTGGATCTTCAAATCGGATAAGAGATACATAATCTGAAGTTTGTTTTTTTAAAATTATTTTTATAAGATTTCTCAGGAAATGCTGATACAAGCAACTTTGAAATCGGCTCTGCAATACTCTGTGGGTGGACTAATTGATATCAATTTCGTATCTCGTTGCATACGTACACATACATTTCTTGGATTATTGTTAGATTCCAAAGACAGAACAGGAAGGCGAGTAACTTACTGAAAGCGTTTTTGTGAAGGGTCAAAATACCAAAAAAATAAAACAAAAAAAAATATGACATAAAGAAGGAACAATAAACAGAGACGGGTCTTGATACTAATCTTTTTGGTTCCATGCTGAGTTGGACGATGAATTTGAAAAAAATGGAAAAAAGATGATCAAAGAAGAAATTTTTTCTCTCGCCTTTTATTGGGTTAGTAAAAAGTCCAAATTAAAAAAAAAACAACAAAAAAAACAAAAAAAAAAAAAACCCCAAAAAAAACAAACGAACAATTATGACTGCTGCTGGACATAATTTAGTATAAACTTATTTTATGAATTGAACGTCAGATAGAAAAAAATCTATCATGGGATTGGGGGTTATTGAAAAAAACAGGAAATCGTTTGCATCAGACATAATAACAAATTACCAATTAAATTCCCTCCTACAGCCTCATTGTTGCAGGTCGTACACGTGACACATACATAGCAAGTCAGTCAGCTAGGCTGACTTTAAAAATGAAGCAACATGGTTTCTTAAAGAAAGAATCCAACTTAATTATTCGGTTTTCTGCATGTAATAACATGACCGATGAATTTCCGTTGTACGCTCCTCAGTTTGCGAATCAGAAAAGCATGCAACGAGCACATGAGAGAATTCTGCTCAACCTTACATGGAGAGATCACAGGACAGCCGATGGACATCACGACTCACAATATGAATCTGCATAAATCCCATGCAAAACTGGGGCTGACAGAACACAAAATGCAGAGATGAACTAGACAAATTTAGAAAATACTGGCTCCGCGACGCTCAGCATAGAGAAGTGTGACGAATTCTGGGGAAGGTGTATGTCCAAAAACGGACGTTAAAAGAGTGATGATGGTGATGATATTTTAAATTATAATTATGATGGTCGCAAAAGCAGTGTTTTAGGGGAATAATTTACATTTTCTATTCTTTACAGGTATAACCAATCATAACCAATATTAGTCATTACGCGAGAACAAAGAAAAAAGTGATAAAAACACGCTGCATGGGGTAATCACGTAAATTTTGGCAGATTCAAGACTTA
>OY735239.1:4901623-4939123 GCA_963457665.1 Thysanoteuthis rhombus | reverse complement strand
ACAACCAAAGCACATGTGTTCTGAAAAGATAAGAATATATTGCTTATTTAAGCAGAGTCAAGATTACGACCATGGTTCCCTCCTGATCGTGAGCGTGTGTATGCGCACGCACGTTTTGCAACCAGCACAAAAAAAGAAGTTAATGTGTGCACAAGAGATTTCAGATTCTGTAGATAGCTCACTGAGTTTCTAGGGACGTAATATTGATTTGGTTGGGGAGTGATAATTAAAAAAGATTTTTTAAGAAGGACGTATGGAAGTAAGTTAAGGGATTAATTTGGTAAAAGCGCACCCGGCATATTGAACCCCCACTACAAAACATATTTAGGGAAGGGATTTAATAACAAAACAAAACAGAATGACGTTTTCCCTGGATGTCATCATCATCATCATCATCATCATCATCATCATCATCAGTCTTTTAGCGTCCATCGTTGGACATAGACCTTCCCCAGGATTTGCCACACTTCCCTATCATGGGCGTCACGGAGCCAGTACTTCCTGAACTTGTCTAGCTCGTCTCTCTATCTAACATTTTGCCGGCCTCGGTCTCGGGTGATCCATGTTGTGAGTCGTGATGTCCATCGATTGTCTGCCATTCTTGCAACATGGCAAGCCCACCGCCATTTGAGATTTTGTATGGATTCTATGATGTCCCTAAGTCTTGTCTTTTCTCGGATGTACTGTGCTGTCTTGTGGTCTCTCCATGTGAGGCCCAGCATTATTCTTTCATGTGTACGTTGCATGGTTCTCAATTTACGGGTCTGTCTCTCGGTCAAGTTCCATGTTTCAGCTCCATAAGTGACTATTGGAAGGATCCATTGGTTATACACCCTTCTCTTTAGGATTAATGAGACTTTGCCTTGATTCTCAGTGCCGTGGCATCCATCGGTGCCGCTCGCTCGTGTGATATATATGTACATACAGTCCACCAGCCAGAGCAGTTTAACAACAGAGGAAACCCATGTTGATCGTATGGGTGACAGTTTTGGTGGACAGTCCTTAATTAACTTTAAAAAACACACACACATGAATGAATATTATTACATACTTGTATTTGATAATCTAAACATTCTTAGCTTATATGAGTACTTCTTCTGTTATGTTGAATTCAAGAGTGTGCACACGCTTCCGAACCATGAGGAAATATCTGTTCAAGAAAATTGCGAGCAATGACAACAATAACAATCTGAGAGAACATTTCACGACCGGACCATTTTGGATACCCCAGTTCTCGGGCGAACACCATCGTTAAGCAACGAAGAACCTCGTCAGTACCTGGATGAGTGCCTGCTCAGGAATACTAGGTGCCATCAACGAGAATGCTGAAGTGCATGCCACTTCGAAGTTTATTGCATACTGAGACAAACCTGCTACTAAGTTTGCTTTTTAGTAATGATTTATTGATTAATTTGTGTAACTTTTCTTCGCTTATCTACTCCATCTACACATTTATCTATGTTTCTTCATATCTATCTACTCCTCTTTATATCTATATATTTAACAATCTACATCTTTTTGTATCTATCTCATTCATTATATCTATCTATTACAGTTTCTTCGTATCTATCTACCGCAGTTTCTTTATATCTATCTACCTATCTATCTATCGATCCTCGTCTTTCTCTCCCCCTGTCTCTCTCTCTCTCTCTCTCTCTCTCTCTCTCTCTCTCTCTCTATATATATATATATATATATATATATATATTCCATAGGAATAGAGCACTCAGGTGGATGAAGAATTTGGGTGTAAATAGATATATCGCTTAAATTCAGCCTTACTGACCGTCCAGTTCTGTAGTCCAGAGGTTTCAATTCTGCCTCGCTGTACTGGATGGGATAATGGAAAGTTTATAGCAACAGTGAAGAGATGTAATACATCGAAACAGCTGTCTGTGGATGACACAATATATATATATATATAAACATATATATATATATACACACACACACACACACACACACATATATATATATATATATATATATATATATATATATATATATATATATATATATATTCTGGTCTTTTCATTCATATCTAATATTCTATCTACATACCTATTTCAGTCTCTTCATATCAATCTATCTGTCAATCTATCTAAACTGAACTAACCTATTGCGTACCTAAAGGTATTAGCTCTTCAAGACACCTCGAAGACGGAAAACTGACTAGTAAACCGCGCTTTTCCTGTATAATAACACTTTTTCTTATCAGCAAGGCTTTCATATATTCCTTATCACTTAAAATTCCTTTCTTCGTAAGTCTCAAAACACAACCTACAGATTAAGTGCCGAGAGTGACAGGAACAAATTTTAGGTCAAATTAGCAAAATCTGATACCTAATTTTGAATTCTTTATTGATACAGACAATCTACCAGTTGCTTCATGAATCTTCTCTCCTATTCCGACTTAAAAAGATTCCTGCAACAGCAAGCAACGAGTCTTTCGGATGATTGGCCCCCTTTTTGTTATTTGGTCAATTCTTTCTACGGCCTTCTTCAGGTGTACTTTTCAAATGTGTTGGTGCGAAAACGATTTTTTTTCCAATGACAGAAATGCTATAACGTTGGATTCGGATGATATTTTTTTCTTTCCGGAATTTTAATACCTTGTCACTATTTAATTGCAGAAGCTGCATCAGCTTGAGCTGGACACTTTTCTGGATTATACACTGAGTTGACATATCGATCTATGCTGCTTTTTAGATCTTTGTTAGTTCTTTGTTTTCTATATATTTGGGATTTGCGGAAATTCTAATCTTCGGCCCCAATTCTGTCATTTTTGAAAGCGAGAACCAATTGTAAAAAAAAACAAAAACAAGCGAAGAACTTAATCGAATGGAATTGTTTGTATGTACCTATGCAAATCGTGGGAAGTTTTTTTTTAGCAAAGTTTTTGACCCTCAGAGTATATTTCATTTTGAGGGTGATTTAGAATGTAAATTCTCACTAAAATGGATACAGTTTTGCCCTCAAGAAGAATGGTCGTGGAGACTCTCTGTCATTCATAGAGAAATCGGGAGAATAACGGGGAAAATGAATATTTACTAAATATTTGTCTATTGGACTGGGAACTTGCTATCGTTCATAGAGAAGAAGGGAGAGTAATAAGGAAGTTAAGTCTTCGTCGACCGCTGAGTTCTGGTATCGCTCTTGGAAAAGGACAGAGAGTTAAGAGAAGTATGTTCATTTGAAGTGGTATGTATTTAACATCTTTTCTGAGATCATTAAGAAAAAACCCTCTAAAAACCATCAATATAATCTTTTAAAGGAAATAAAATACTCATTTCCCTCTATCTAACCAATGTATAATTTATTTTTTGCGGTAATTCACTCAGCTCGTTTGGGTGAGTATTTAGTTCACTTAATATAATTTTGCAATGGAATTATACGTACAAAATATAAAAACATTCTATTTTCTTCTTTATATTTGACTAGGATGAATCCGTATTTTCATGCATTAACAAAATTATCTAAATTCGTCATCATGATACAGTTCTAAATAATCATCACTTAAGAGTTATCTCCCGTCACAAATATTACTGGCAAAATGTAGAAATAAACATGGCGTATTATATAAGTAGGTTCTGAGCAGACGCTGGATGCTTTGTTGGCAAAACTACTGGTCAGCAGGGTTTCAGGGTAATTGCCCCGGAACATTAGCCCCTATAGAATTACCGGTTCCTACCCCCTGGATAACTGCCCTTTAAATAAATGAGTCTTGACCGTTGCCCCCTGGGTAATTTCCCCATTGGTGTGATCATTTACATTGCCGGGTACTTCATTTCCACAATCTTTAACTTCGGCTTTTAAGTTGTATGCAATAGTCAGGGGGGCAATTATCCGGGGGAAGTGTCCCGGGGGCTGTTGTCGTAGAACCAGTCAGCAGGTAAAAGAGACATCATCGCCATTAACCGAAGCACGCTCTTTCCCACCTCCTCTCGTTTGACCAGACAAATAGCCAAGTGAACTCAATATAAAAGGGCGCTTTAAAGACGAGAAGAGCGAATGATTAGAATGACGTCGATTCAATCATTTTAGGTGGGGGTTATCGTTGAGATAGCGGAGGCCAACGACAGTAAAAGGCACATTGTTTGATGAACGAAATACTAAAAGATGAAAAGCTGTGTGTGTGTTTTGAATTAATACTGATTACTGTCACTTGAGGGTGCAAAGATACTGAACCGGTTCACTTCATTAAACACGTCCTCATTGAGTCTGGTTTGCTCACAAAGTACATCCATTGAGAAACAACAAGTTTGGAAGTGTGTAGAGTCCTTACGCTGGACATGGTTTCAGCTGTCCCTGTTGGAAGGAATAGAGGATATTACGGACCGTTTTCGGTTGGCAGATTAAGTGAGTACAAACCTCATCCGATAATCTTAATAAGGGTCGTTTTTACATCTTAATACAGCAACAAATTTGCCGTATTCTAAAGGTTGAAAATGTAAAAGGCCAAAAGCATATAGAAACACAAACACCAGAAAGTTATATGACATATATATATATATATATATATATATATATATATATATATATATATATATATATATATATATATATATATATATATCATGCAGTGTCTCCACGCTGGCTTCTGCTTCAACCGCCATTGCGTGGACTCCACATATCACATTACTTCTCACTCAGTCAGTTTGTGGAATGTGATATAGACAAGCGCCTTAAGTGGCATCGCTCACTTCACCTTGCACTATTTTATCCATAGCTAGAGGAAAATTGATCCATGCCTCCCCCAAGTGCAGAATGAACACAAACTGTTTCAGCCTGAGTTCGAACTTGGCTCGTCGGTCCATTCTGTGAGTTTCTACCTGTTTGATCCCCCTGCATCGAGGTACGGGAAAATTCCCTTCTATATATAGCTGGAGGGGAAAGAGATAGATTCATATTTTCCCAACAGCATTAGTTTGAAGTGGGCATTAATGGCTTCAGTTAGGGTTTGAACTCGGTTCGCCGATCCTATTATCTGGGACGTTCACTGGTATTCCATTTGCAGCACCCGCCTGCCTCTAAATGCAATTGTTATAAGTTGAGTTGAGAGAATGTGTAGTGCCAATCTTTCACAGAAAGATACTACGTCTGACGTTCAGATTTACACTTATTTAAGTACTAACATGGGTTATATAAGGATATTTTAGGCGAACTGTATGTGTGTGTGCATATATGTATATAATGTCGAATCGGCAAAACTGCCTAATCGGCGAAATTCACCTAATTTTTTTCTTAAAAAAAGGGTTGATTTCACTGTAAATACATCAACTCCAGATAGTAAGAAAAAATAGTAGTTTTATTTCCATATCTTTATTAAATGAACTTTAGATCAAATTGAAAATAAGTATTCATCTTCGTAAAGAAAGTCAAAACAGTGTATCAACTTATTTTTTGTAATACAGTTTAATTCCGGTTGTTTTATACCGTTGCCAGGATTAAATGTACTTTTGATCAAATGAAAGCTATGCATCGTAAGCTGAGAACCATGCAACGTGCACATGAAAGAATAATGCTGGGCCTCACACGGAGAGACCACAAAACAGCAAAGTACGTCCGGGAAAAGACAAGAGTTAAAGACATCATAGAATCCATAAAAAATCTCAAATGGCGGTGGGCTGACCATGTTGCAAGAATGACAGACAATCGATGGACATCACGACTCACAACATGGATTCCCCGAGACCATATGCGCAACCGAGGCCGGCAAAATGTTAGATGGAGAGACAAGCTAGACAAGTTCAGGAAGTACTGGCTCCGCGACACCCATGATAGAAAAGTATGGCAAATCCTGGGGAAGGTCTATGTCCAACGACGGACGCTAAAAGACTGATGATATAATTCATTTTGTAAGAAAACTTAAACTTTCTCTTATTGGGCAATTTTGCTAATTCGACATATCATATACAAATGTGTTTGACGTGTACTGTGTGTATATAATGTATGTATATATTGAAAGGTCTTTGCGTATGTAAGTAAGTTATGTGTACGATAGGGATTAATTGGTTCTAAATGCTGCAAATATTTATCGAGACCTGTCAGCGATAGTGGCAGTAAAAGTGAATGATTTAAGGAGAGTGCACTTGCCGTGAGGTCATTTTCTATGAATCGTAAATATTCCTGACTGAACGGCAATCTTGGTGGAAGTCAATGTTGGACACTTTTTAATGCCGAACCTTGCATGAAAAATGGGTACACGTTATGGGTTTTAGTTCAACAGGGTTTCTTCGAATCAGGGGGGGGGGTTCACTATTTTTTTTCCTTAAAGTTTTTTATTCCTTCTATCTGTCTTCTTCACTTTCTCTCTCTGTTGACTCTTACGTCTTTCTGTCTTCTTTTCTTTCTTTCTCTTTGTCTTTCACTGTTTCTGTCTTTCTGTCTCTCTGTCTGTCTTTCTTTTTTTCCTCTCTTTCTTTCACTCTGTTTTCCTGTGTTTTCCTCTGATTCTTTCTTTCTTTCGTTTTTTGTTTTTTCCGTTCTTTCGTCCTTCCTTCTTTTCCCTCTTTCTGTCTCCCTCTCTTTCACTTCGTTTCCCTCTGTTCCTTTTTTCTTTCTTTCTTTCTTTCGTCCTTCCTTCATTTCTGTCTTCCTGTTTTTCTTTCTGTCCTTATTTCTCTGTTCCGTCCCTTTTCCTTTCTATGTCAGTTTATCTCTCTTACATTCTTTTTCTTCCTCCCCTTTCCGTCTTTTTCTTTCTCCTTTATTTTTCTCTTTTTGTCTCCCTTCCTATCTAGCCTTTTGTCTTTCTTTCTTTCTTTCTTTCTTTCTTTCTTTCTTTCTTTCTTTCTCTCTGTTTGAGTCTGTCGCTTACTTTCTTTTTTTCTATTAACTCTCATTCGGTCTTTCTCTCTCTCTCTCTCTCCCTCTCTATCTATCTATCTATCTCTTTCTTTTGGTCTTCCTTCTTTTCTGTCCGTCTATCTCTTTTTTTTTATCTTTCTCACTGTCTTCTTTCTCTCCTCCCTTTCTTTTTTCCTTCCTTGCTTCCTTCCTTCCTTCCTTCCTCCATTCCTTCCTTTCTCTCTTTCTTTCCACTTGTCTTTTTTCTTGCCTTATTTTTCATAACCCTCATTCCCCATCCCCTTCCAGCTTCCCTTCTTTCTCCTTCTTCCTTTTTTTTCTTTCATATCGTTCTTTCTCCCACCCTCTCTTCTTTTCCCCCTTTCTTCCTTCCTCGCCGACATACCCGCTTTCTTTTTATATAACTTTTATTTCCCAACCTCTCCCGTTCTCTTCTTTCTATCATTTTTCCTTTTATTCTTTCTTTATTCTCTCTTTCTACCTACCCTTCCCCTCTTCCTTCTTCATTCCTACTCTTTCCGTTTTTCTTGCTAATTTTCTTCATTACAAATACCTTTTTTTAATTTCTAACTCTCTTTCCCCTTTCTTCCTTTCTACATTCGTTTTTTCCCCTGCTCCCTTTCTTCCTTGCTTCCTCCTTTCCTTCCTTCTTTCGTTTCCCTTTCCCCATCTATACTTCTCCACAAATCTATCCTTCCTTATCTGCTTTCTTTTCTTTCCCTTCTTTCCTTTTTTTAAAAAAATCTTATTCACTCTCATTTCACCGATTCCGCCCACTCCATTCTCTTCTCTCGCTTTCTCTTTCTTTTCCTCCAATCAATGAATATATTTATTAATTACTTCACACTAACACTTCACAAGAACACTGAAGCATTAATGGAAACGTTCCAAAAATACAGAAAGAAGAAAAGAGGGAAAAAAAACTAATCTTCTGCAGACTAAAGGACAAAAAGAATCAACTTTCTAAAAAAGAAAACAAATATTGATATATGCTGATATATTTTTATGAAATCTGTCCCGTGATAAATGTCTAATGGGAGAAATATATCCCGTCAAGGATATACTGATAGTACAGTTAGGGTGGTGCCACGCCCCCGTGCTCTGCCCCCGTTTGGCCTGCACTTACACTTTGACGATAAAATGCATTAAATTGGTTTACACCCACTTTATCAGCAAATTAGAGGCCCACATCTCCGACTTGAATTAAATCATTAAGTAGGCTTCTGGGTAATTCCAGGTCATTTCGTCCTGAAATACAACAGTTTAAAGAATGCCAAACATCATCCGCCTTGATGGCTGGAAATAGCTTAATTTTTCATTAAAAAAATGTCCAGTTAACTTTATTGCTTAAAATATTACAAACGTTCTATATTCGTAAAGATGATCAGGATCAGGTTCAAAGGTTAGACATGAGGATGTGAAAACAATGTTTTGGGAAGATTCTGAACTCTTCCACCTTCCAAAAAGAATAAGGCAAGATGATACCAGCTCATCTAAACTCTTCACAGACCGCCTTGAGATGATAATCCTAAATCTGGACTGGGAGAATAGAGGAATAAAAAAGACGGCAAATATCTGAGCAACCTCGGATTTCCAGGCGATATCGTCCTTTTCGCAGAGAACCTACACGACCTCCAACTAATGCTAGATGAACTAAATGATGAAAGCAAAAAAGTTGACCAATACATGAAATTCAGTAAAACAAAAATCATGTGTAACGATTACATTGGGTATCAAGACATAACTGTCAAAATCGAAAATGCAAAACTGTGGAAAGTAAACCACTACATCTACCAAGGACAACGAATCTCTATGAAACCCACGAAAGAGGAAGAGATCAAGTGAAGAATCACCTTAGGATGGCAAGACTTCGGCAGAGCAAGATCAAACTTTAAAAAACAAGAAGATCCCAATAATCCTATAAAGAAGAGTATGCAACAAATTCATCCTTCCAATGGTCACATATGGAGCTGAGACATTGAACCTAACCAAGACAGACCTGAAAACTGAGAAGCATGCAACGCACACATGAAAAGATCATGCTCAACCTCACATGGAGAGATCGCAAGGCAGCACAGTATACCAGGAAGAAAACAGGAGTCCGAGACTTGATAGAATCTATTAGAAACCTCGAATGGCAATGGGCTGGTCATGTTGCAAGAATGGCAGACAACCGATGGACTTTACTACTCACAACATGAATCTCAAGAGATCACATGCAAAACCGAAGCCGAAAAATACAAGATGGAGAGATGAACTAGACAAGTTCAGAAAATACTGGCCCAACGACGCCCATTATAGAAAAAATGTTGCAGATTCTAGGGAAGGTCTACATCCATGACAGACAATAAAAAGAACAATGATTATGATCTATTTGTAAGAAAAGAGATAATGGTGCTTGAAGCATGCACAAAATTTCTTGCTATGACGTTAATTTTGAAATGGAAAATGTAGAAATTTTAAGTCATCAAGGGAGATAACTTTCCGAAATGTTCATGGTATTATATAATAGTATCAAATAAACGTGGATTACCGTTAATCTCTACCCAGATTCGACAAGAGTTAATCACCTGGTATTGAACTAGTAATTGCGAACCTTCTTAGCATGGTGTGTAAAGATTTAAATTTTTGAAAATCCTATTATCGGGGTGTCACTTACATGTATTTAAAGTTTTGGTAAAGCTGCCATTTAAAAAATATATATATATATTCGGTAAATTAAGAGTTTAATGAAATCTATCTTTTCATTAGAAAATACATTTGTGGAAATTATGATAATAAAATCAAATTAGAATTGGAATTAAAGATAGAATGAAATGAAAGTCCATCACGTCTAATCTAAAAAAAAAACATATGGTGTATTACAGATGACATGCGTCTCATAGATTAGTCATCCCTGGACTAAACGAACTCAAATGTTCCTGAGAAGCAGATAAGGTTCCCCTGCATTTTTATGTGCGAAGTAATGTCTGGATTGGATAGATAGTACTGTTAAAACTTTGTGCGAAGTTACTGAATGCTGCAGACAACTGAGGAAGATGGGAGAGTACAGCGGCTGAACTGCTGTAAAAAATTAAGAAACTGGTCCGGAAAAAAAAAATCAATGCTCGGAAAGTTATCAATCATTTTGAATATCCCAAAAACTGGTTCCAGGATATAACTTGGCAACCAATCAGAAAGCCCTCACGGCGCATCCGTGAAGAGACATTCACCTGAGGGGTTGCTCAGCTGACAGTAAAAGTTAATTGAATTTATGTACTGCGTGACAGCAGCATTTACAATGAGCATGCCTCTCCATTCTTCTCGTCCCCAGTGGTATTTCATTTGCAAAACATTGCATTACCTGGTCAGTCAACAAATGTTTGGAATCCATAATTCGCTCTCAGTGGCTTCTAGCTTTTTGTCATTAAAATTTCACACCTTGGTCGATATTAAGGAATTTATTTTGTATTTTGCCTATTTTGCCTCATACAACCTAGGGAACGTTCTGTATGACCGTTTCAACGGCAAATATATGGTAAAACCGTCTAAGATACCCATATCCTTGGTACTAGCAGTTAAATAATGATACTCATTACCTGGAAACTAAAATTGCGTTTTATGGTGTTATCTAGAACGGTCATTATTCTTTATAACATTATTTTTGTCATCTTATATCTTGTTATGTCAACTCATGCAATGTTATGTCGTCTTATGTAATGTTAAGCCATATTATAACATTATGGCTTTTTAGGTGAGCATTTTTATATTTTTTACTAGCATATGATTACCTCACCTTGCATCTACGAATGTAGAACAGTAGTGAATATTAAACAACTGCTCACTTCTAAATCTTTTGAGATCAATTTTGTTGAATAGTTTTGTTCATCATCAGTCTGTCAACGTCCGTCGTTGGACATAGACCTTCCCACATTTCTCTAACATGGGCGCTGCAGAGCCAGTATATTCTGAATTTGTTCAGTTCATATTTCCATCTCGTATTCTGTCGGCTTCGGTTTCGCATGTGGCCTCTGGGGATCCATATGTTTCTCGGTGGTCTTTTTTGTTAATACATGTTAATTTAGATCTGTATGTTATGTTGTTTTTCTTTCTAAACATAAACATGAATAGAGAAAAAAAAATGAAAATATATCCGGTATAGAATTGCGTATAGGTTGATTTTGAAAAGAAGCACTATCCTGGTCACAAAAGCAAAGTTTGATGGGAGTAATGGCAACTTTTCAAATACTTCTCAGACGTAATCAGGGATTAAAAATCACTACCCTGGGTGGATTATATAACACAGTTTGATAGATTGCCAAAAAGTACAGTGACATTAACATTTGTGATAAAAATCCACTGCTGAGTCATACGAAAGACTTTAAAAATGGTATTCAATGCCATTCAGCCCAAAGGCGGGTTGGAGAACCTTTCCTCGAGGCTCATTGGGTCATGGCCCAAATATATTGGATCATAAGATCACCGAAGTTAAGCAATGTCGAGCCTGGTCAGTGTCTAGTTAGGTGACCACTTAGGAATACAAGGTAGAGTGAGTAGAACAAAGCTTCTACAAGCCTAGCAAACCGGAAGTGAGTCTTACTAAAAATGCCTGAGTGTGCCCAACCCTGCAGCTCTTTTGATGAGGATATGAGGTGAGAACGATGAAACTTACATTGTAATCAAAACAATTTTTTTCACGTCCATTCATCCATCGATATACCCGTAACGTTCGGGTGTATGTTATGCATGGACCTTTTAAAGGTTCCTCCATCATTCAGGGTATCATACACCAAAAACTATTGGCAGGTCTGGGTATTTAATCAATACAGACCATTACAAGACCAACGTCTTTTAGACGTATGCCGTGCTGGGACAATCAATTAGAAAAATGAAAGATGGGTAATCAGTGGATAAGTTACTCTTCTCGCCTCATTTTCAGCGGTGATAACAAAAAAGTCCGAATTTTCAACAAAAAAAAAGGACAACATAAACTGAGGGACCAATTTAGGATGAGCTCACGTTGTAAATTGAACCCCCCACTAAAAAAAAAACTATATTTGGGATAGGGAAAAACGAGAAAGTTTTTTTTCAAGGCATGATAATGAACGAACGTTTAAATTTCAAGCCTTTTGCTTGATCACAAAAAACTTGTGAGAGGAAGACGAAAAGATCATACAGGTATGCGAAAAAAAAAAAAAACAATTTTCATATTTTAATATCTTTTGCGCTTCCTCTTCTCGGAAATTTTCAAGAACCCTTTGAGAATTTACCATAGAAAAGTACACAACTGAATTTTGCTTTGAATACCTTTCCCATTGCCCGGAGAGGAATATTCTACTTATCTGAATGTGCGGACACCATCATCCAAATCCATAATTTGTCATTTGTTTCCGCGTTTTCAAGAACTGGGGGCGACTAGTGATCATCCGATACTAAGAGGGACAGGTCGGGCTCGTCCTGACACTTTTTTGACTTCGGTTGACTTAGCAACGACAGTTGCTTTAGCAACCATTATTGCTTTAGCAACTTCAGTCGCGTCGGCTGAAGCTATTTTTGTACGCTGCGCTCTATTTTCCCACGTTAAGCTTGACCTTGTATCGCTTTTTGCTCCGGTGAGGGTGCAGATAAGTAAGTTCGATCTTCTGGGACTTTACTTTGTTTTGGACGTAAGTCAAATAGAATTGGTATTTTCCTAGTTATGATCTCATTGGGATTTTCCCCAGAGATCGTGCGTGCAACCGAAGCAGGCTGAATACAAGACGGTGAGAAGAACTAGACAAATTCAGAAAATTCCCATTGTGAAGGTACATGTCCAACGAAAGACGATAAAAGACTGATGATGATGATGTTGATGATGATGTTGATGATGATGATGATGATGATGATGATGGTGGTGGTGGTGGTGATGGTGGTTTCTAAGCATGAAAATTGATAAAACGAACTGAGAACCAAAATAGAATTGCCCAGAGAGCCATGGAAAGAGCAAAGCTAGGAATAATTCTAAGAGTTAGAAAAAGATTAACATGGATCAGAAAGCAAAATCGAGTGAAGGATATTATACATATAATTAGACATCAAAAATGGAGATGAACAAGATGAATTCAGAAAATACTGGCTCCGCGACGCCTACGATAGAGAAGTGTGGCGAATGACTGATGATGAAAGACTGATGATGATAAGTGATCATCCATAAACAGGGAGACCACGTTCTGCCTGAAATGCTGGAAGTGCTTTGAGGAGCAGATATTCTTTGTAATGTTCTGTAAGATGGTTTTTTTTAGGGAGCAAGAATTCTTGGAATTGAAAATGGTGGCCATTCGAGAGAAACAATTTCTTGTACATAGGTTAATTGAATTTCCCTTGTTTGGGGTAAATTAATCAACTTGGCAAAACGTCATCCTCGTATAAATATACCCAAGCTACAGCACCTGAGGAACAGTTTGGTGTACAACGAATTCAATTCCAATTTGAGAACAATTTCACTCCATGAAAATAAAACTGACGCTGTTATGTGAGAAATGAAAAAGTAATTCAATTTCCTGTAGTTTATAAATACGTTGTAATTGGAGAGGGAATAATAGAATAAAGTAAAAATTTGGATTAACCTCAGGAAATCAGTTTAATCTGTTTTAGTGGCATCCAATACGTTTATTTTAAGAAATATTTACAGAACGTAGCTCAGTTTTGGCATATGACCACAAGTTGTTCTTATGTAATATTTGTATAAGTTATTCTTTATACATTTTTCATCTATTGGTTCTGTGGTTAAATTGAACAACTGTAAATGACATGATCGATGGCAAAGGTTTATGTCCTTTTTCTATACATGCATGTACTTGCTTGTTTATTTTTTAAGTGGTCCAGTGGTCCTGGCCGTACCGTTTTGTCAACAGACTTGAAAATTTGTATCAGTACCTCACTAAATTCCTTAAAAAATGATTGGGAGCGGGGGAAATTTTTTTGACATTTTTGAGTACTTTTCCGACTGGTTTAATAATAATATCAAGATTCTCTAGAATCTAAATGTTTTGTTGTTTTTTTTCCTGTCGAATTTTTAAAAAGTGAATTCCAATTTTTACGCTTTGGTCGTTCAATTATTAACTGTGGTAGCAAGTTTCTTTAATGGAGTTGTTCAAATGTACTCTTTTGATAATTCCATTGAAGAGAAGCCATGGCCAAGATGTAAGTGGATAATGTCGGGTCAAAGATTACTATCCCTGGAAAATGCCAGTGATATCATAAAATGAATTTATTCTGACCATATTTATCCTTCAAAAATGCTGGATCGAAGATTACTATCTTGTTTTCAACGTTTGAAATTTGTTTTTTGGTTCTGCGTATTCATTTGTAAAAATATCTTTTCCTATTAGACCCCAAATCCTAAAACAATCCTGGCACAAGTTGACTAACAAAGAGTTCTTCAGAAACTAATACCAGAAAAATTCGAGATAATTGAACAAGGAGCAAAACCAGACAGAGACAGCGATAGAATTTGTCAGGCTATCTCGCACAAGACAATCTGACAATAATTAGAAACGGTCAATTTCTAGATGACTTACCACCAGGGGATACTAGGTGCGTAAGCAAGAATGTGAGTGACACCACTTCGGATGCTAGTTGTATCTAAGTCTATCAGACATCTCACAAGCTGAGATGAGAAGAAAGTTGTAACATGGGAAGCCCAGGGAGGGACAACTGAGGCTGTAAACAGCCTGCTAGCACTGTCAGTCTTATAAACATTTTTCGTGCTAAATTGATTTTTAAAAAATATGAAAATCAAAAAAAGAGTACCAAAATGCAGTAAACAGAACATAGTCAGCCATTTTCTGGCCGTGTAAAATGGCTGGATAATAGCTGAGAACCGGTTGAAATTGCTGTGTATTACCGCTAAAAAGGGTTAAAAATAGTGATAAATGTTGAATGTTTCGATCTGCCAGAAAGAGGATGCACTAAATTTAGCGTGAAAAAAGCTCAAATTGGCAACTGTACTAACTCTATCCCAAAAGATATGAGAGGAGTGTGAGAAACTCTGACAAACAAGGTTAAAAATAACTTCCCTTCATTAGAGATTGCAATGGTTTAAATAAATAAAGAAGACAATTCCGAAATTTCAATTAGCTGCACTCAATGAACCTAAGTGAAAGAAAAACAAATAAGAGATAACAAAAGATTTAAAGGAAAGTACTGTCACATGAGAACTGGTTAGACTTGGTTTGTTAAAAAGTATTAGCGAAATAATCGAAATTGCGGCATTCAGGTGCCAAATCTTTGAGGCTGCGCAGTCGGCATATTCTTCAAAAGTCCCCAGCACCTGAGGGGCTCTCATTGCACCAGTCGACTGGGTCCAACGGGTACGTTCTTTGATCTATCTGCATCAAACAGATACACGAACGATAATTTGGTCATGGAAAAAAAACTGCCGAAAAAAATTGAGATTGTTTGAAAATATTTACAAAAATAATTATGAAAGTGAAAGAAAAAAAGCTTGATGACGAAAGTGAGAGAAAGAATAACTACTTATTAAAAAAAAACGGATTTGAAATGAAAGTACGAAGCAGGCTTAAAAAATGGAGAATGCGAAACTACGAAGCGGTTGGGAAAAAAAGAAGATTGAGTGTCTGAAAAAACGAGGTGAAAACAAGAGAATAAACAATGTGGTAAGAGCGAAAAACAGGTCTGGTTGGTCAATCAACAGAAACTGTCACATGACCAACATCTCACGACAGCATACTGCGTTGGGGGCGATCAATAAAAAAGAAGGTACCAATGATTGAGTTAATTCGTTGGATCACTATAAAGTCTGCATTTTCTAAAAGCAAGCGTGAAAGCTACGAGACAGAAACTACGGGACCAATTTAGCATAAACTCACATTGTAAATTAAACCAACAACAAAAATTATTTGGGTGGTGAATTAGAAAAAATTCGACGTTTTTCAGAGTGTTTGAATTGTTGTGGCTTGTACGTGCAATACATACAGAGATAGTCAGCTATCCAGACCAAGATGAAAACTGAGAGAAACCTATGTTGACAGTTTTTGAGACAGTTGTTGTTGACAGTTTCTAATAGAAGGGAAAGTGCTGAGAAAACTTGAAAGTCTATGATATGAAACATAAAGGTTGGTTGGGGAGAAAGAGGATTAAAACATGGAGGTAAACAGAAAAAACTCTGGTAACAGACGACAATAAAGTGGGAGATGAAATCAAAGGAAAATGTAAAAAAAAATGGTTGAAAGGGCATCAAGGTGCAAAAAGGATGAGATGTAAACAGGGCTTCTAAGAGGTGAGTGCAACTAATGCATCATACAAAGATCAAGATGGCCTAGGGGCTCGGGAGGCCGAGGAAAAGAACCCAGGAGTTTATTGCGTAATGCTGTGTATCGTAAATTCAAAGTCGGTACGATTCGTCCATTTAAAAAAAATCGATCAAATACCGGTAGGTGAATATAGTCTAACGTTCTAAAAAGATTGTAGTAGACGAAAATAGGATGGCTAAAAGATGAGGGTGTTTGAGCAATGTATCAAAGGCTGGGGAGGATACATCCTTGCGTTTCCTTATAACGTTTATCTCGGGGACTCTGGATGTAAAACGAGAAATTGCTGAGGAAGAAAATTGGATTTGAAGAACACTAAGAGCGACATCTTTGATCTTTATATTTTGTACAATTCCAGCACAAATTTGCTATTTTAACATTTTAACAACGTCGCTCAAGCTCAGAGATTCGACTTATAGGCCGAAATTTACGTCAAGTTATATTTCTTGTAGATCTATTCGATAAAGATTGTCGCCAATGCGAAATATTTAGAAATCCCTGTATCAATGTTTCTAAATTTTATAATTCTAATACCAACAAGTAATGTAAGCAACATTTTATCGTCTGCAAGTCAATTAGCTTTCTGTAGACTTTTTAATCTTCATTTCCAACTAGTCATCTTCTAGTGTTTTCAACTTTTGTAATATTGAAATCAATCGGCTATTTCAACATAAATTTTCTGGTCTTAATATCGTGGCATAAATAACTCACTTCACAAGGTCTCTTTCACGAGAAAGATGTTCAAGAGGCCTTGCTTAAAGCGAGCAAAAGTTAAAAAAAAACAAAACAATTGTTGAATTAAAAATATCGTATATGGCGCCTTTTCGTCTTGATAAACGGCGTTAGCAGTTTCAATGGTTCTCTGTCTTTAGATTTGATATAAAATCAGTGTTGGGCCCAAGTTCGACGTCTCCCCTTTCGACCATATTGAAGGCTTCCAAAAGAATGAAGTAATCAATACGTTTGGAAAGCAGCTGTAGCTGGTATATTCAGTTTACGGATCCTGGAATTCCAAAACGGTCATCCATCTAGGTACAAGCCAGGCTTGGATGTGCTTAACCCCAGTGATCGCATGAGGGCCAATGTATTCAACGTGATCCAGTTGTAACGCCACCGGCATTAGAAAAGAAAAGAAAGGAAGGAAGAAAGAAAGAAAGAAAGGGAAAAAAGAGAAATAAGAAATGACAGAACGTGAAGAAGAGACGGATAGGTTTCGGTATGAATTTAAGAAGTTTAGAAAGGGACAAGAAACATAGTGGGGAGAGACACAACCAAAAGACGAAAATAAAGGGGAACACGGTAAATATAAAGAGACGATAAAGATATCGAAACGTGGACAGCAGAAAATACAAAAAAAAACAACAAAAAAAACGTTTAAAAGAGAAAGAATTTAAATTGATTTATTTAACTCTCAAATTTATATAAAAATGTATGTCAGTGTTATGGAAATAACTCCCAAATAGAATTATATCCCTCTGAGCATGGAGTGATTTGAAAAGAAATTTAAACATTCGATTCTCAGAAGAGTTTTACATTTTTTATGGCGTTCATTGAAGAGTTCCACTGTCAATTACAATCGCTTTCAAGTGGTTTATGAATTTAAGAGTTAAAAAGGATGGAGAAATCATTAAAAATTAAAGCAAAAGCAAGTCCAATATTCTTCAAAGATTGATGCATCTCTCTATGATTTTAGAGTTATATTGAAATTGAAAAAGACTTCAAAGATATTTGTGGAAAGGTCATTGCCAGGGAAGCTCATTGACAGCGTTGCGCCTAAATAATTTAAAGGGCATAAAACTGATTACAATAATAATATTTTTCTGTAACTCATTCGTTATACACTTTTTTCCCCTTCTTTCTGCCTGGTAACAATAATGACAACAACAATGATCCTCACCAAAAGAAGAATCCTCTAAGACTACCCAGGAGGCTGAAAATTTGCATACAGCCTTATTACAATCTCACGTAAATATTTGTAAAAATTGACTTTTGGAAAATCTAGCATAGTGGCTGAAATAGTAGCATCCTATCTATTTATATGTCACTTGTTTAGCCTTACATTTTGTTGTTGAGACTTGGAAATTTTCAAAAACACTTCCCTCAATGAGTAAGAGACAAGTTCTTCTGTTGTTTTTTTTTAAATTCAACCTAGTGGCTGAAATAGTTGTGTCTTCCTATCTATGTATATGTTACTGATTGAGCCCTATTTTTCTCAGGGTAGAAACTTGGAAATTTGCAAAAACACTTCCCTCAATGAGTAAGAGACAAGTTCTTTTTGTCGTTTTTTAATTCAGCCTAGAGGCTGAAATAGTTGTGTCTTCCAATCTATGTATATGTTACTTATTCAGACCTATTTTTTGTTGTAGAAACTTGAAACTTTGCACAAACACTTCCCTCAATGAGTGAGAGTAAAGTTCTTTTGTTTTTTGAAGATCCTGTCCAATGGCTAAAATATTTCTATCCACGAATGTGTCACTTGTACTAACGGCACTAATGGAGTAGGGGTGAATTTCGACCCTGAAGCATCCAATCTTGTTCCTGTACCGTAATTCATGTGTTGATAGATTACACGACAGAAGGTCTCCCTAGTAACCCAGCACTTCCCTCGGTATCCTCTGCGGTACCGCTATCAGGATGGTCTCAATTCCTTCCTGGATTTCCAGTCCCTGTTACCTTCTCTATCTTTTGGGGATTGTTTGCAGTGATGACCATAACTGCCAAGCCCATGTTCAATTATATCTGTCACGAGATCCAGATAAATATTTATTCAGCTTCTGTTTTCAACCGATGTTACTCTGACGTCTTTTAGAAACACGAAATCCACTATCTGATACGTTAGAAATTGGCAACCTAGGTTTCTTCAGTTTTTAAGATGGTCTGACGTTGCTGGTGATATCCACCAGTGTATGAATTACGGAACAAGAACGAGACTGGCTGCTTCGGGGTCAAACTTCACTCCTACTCTACTATACGAGTGATGCATACAGCTATAGAAGAACGCACTTATTAGTCATTAGACTAGATATTAAGAAAAAAACAACACCAAAAATATTCACAGGTGATTGAAATGAGGCTGTATGCAAAGTTTCAGTCTTTTTAGTAGACTTATGTTGCCAAATGATAATTGGTCAAGCAATTGTTTTGTATTGATTGTCCAACCAGACCTGTTGTTACTAATGTTCAACTTCATACATAGATGAGCCTATTCCAAATAAAACAGGTCTGAACATGTCTCTATGATAAGTTGATAACCACAGGCAAGTTCTGTCATTAATACACTTGTCATTGTCTTGCCAGAGTGCATTCATAAAAATGACACATTTGCGGCAAGGGTCAACAATTTTCAACAAAGCTCAAGTGGAAATCCTTACGAATAATTGAAGCTTTACAACAGGTTTACGAGGATACTGCAACACCGCGAACATTTTTTTTTCAGATAAATTAGCGTTTTAAGGGAATTTGGAAAGATCCCGAAAGATAAGCCTAGATAGAGGAGTCCGCCAACTTTGCCGAATGAAGAAACTATGGCTCAAGTCCAGAAACTAGTTGAATGCTTCGAATTGCTATTGATGTGATGGTTACAGAAGTTAGGATCTTACATGGTTCAGCGTTTTCAATATCAAGTGGATATTTCGGCCCCATCATACTCCAGGCTTAATGAGTGCCAAGAGCGTCTCACAAAGATCAGCGAGCTCAAAAAGCTGATATTTCGATCAAGTTTTTTAAGCAAGATCGAAGCTGATGAAGATGATATTATGAGACAAATCGTAAGTTGGATTGAGTCTTGGATATCCTAATTCGATCTAGCAACCAAGGTCCAATCAAAACAATAGGATAAGTTGGACAATTCAAATCAAAGGAAGTAAGGTCTGGTCAGGAGGTGAAAGAGACTACTTTAAAAAAAAAGGTTAATCTTGAGGTATTTTTTTCAAAGAACACAGGATGATTTTTCTTCTTGCTTATTCTTCAACAATGGCCGCTTCACAAAAAATTTGTGAGGAGGTCTTTCCTCATCACCCTCCAATTCAGATCTCACTCCTCCGTTTTGCTCTTTAAACTGAAAGAACTCTTGAAAGAAACACAATTTGAGTCCCTCGATGAAGACAAAACTGCTGTTTTTTTTCATTGTGTAAATCGAAGGATGCAGATTTCTTTGAGAGAGAGTTAGTGAGATGGAAACACCACCCCGAGGAGTATATAGACCTAGACAAAGGATATTTCGAGAAAATAATAGCTTCACATATTGACATTTTTGTTCAATACGGGTTTCTATGATTCCGTAGCAATACATTTTTGACATAACCTTGTGAGACTTCCCGGCGATGATTCAATCCACTATACAAGTTATCGAAAATCTTCCTACAAGCAACGGGAACAATTTTAGATAAGTAGTGCCGTTACGCTGGCTACGACTTCAGTGGAGGTTCTCTAATACGAGATTGAATGCACGGATACTCCGATCATAAGCTGAGGTGCTCATCCATACGTAAATAACCACATCATTTCAACGGACACTATCCCATCATCATCATCATCATCATCATCAGCAACAACAACAACAACAACAACAACAACAATTCAGCAATGACCACTGGGCAGCCGGTGTGAAACTGTAAACCGCAGTATTACTGTGGCCTATGAGTATTAGGAGAGAAGGGCTGGACACTTGAGGAGACTTGCTGTCACTCAAACTCCAGCGGTTACCACCAGGCAACTGGTGTGAGATTGCTAATAATAAGTCAGGGTAGTACCATTAATACTAGGCGCATTAGGAACTGTCCCAGACACTGAGGGCGAGACTGGAGGAGCTCGGAATAAAAAAAAGAATTGAGATAGCACTTCTAGGAACAGCACAAATACTGGGGAAAGTGCTAGAAATATAAGGTCTACGAGACTAAATGCTAGCAGTGGCCTCACAGAGAAAGGAAAATGGAAGCGGGGACGTGAACCACAGCACAGGCATGATAGGCGAGGGAAAGAAGAGATTTGGGCTGAAGACCTGAAGAGACTTATTGTCACTCAGCCTTCAGCAATGACCACCAGACCAAGGGACTGGTGTAAAATTGTAAACCACAGTATTGCTGTGAACTATGCGACAGTGGAGAGGAGGGCTGGAGACTTCAGGAGACTTGCTGTCACTCAAACTCCAGCGGTAACCACCAAGCAACTAGTGTGAGATTGCAAATAATAATAATAATAATAATAATAATAATAATAATAATAATAATAATAATAATAATAATAATAATAGTAATAACCACCAATCAACTTGTATGAAATTGCAAATAATAATAATAAAAACAGCAACAGCAACAACAACAACAACAACAACAACAACATCAACTACAACAACATTGAAAGTGAGACTGGGGAAGCTGGAGATAACACGAAGGATTGAGATATGCTAACCACAGCACTACTAGTGTCTGCACGAATACAGAGGAGAGTAGTAGAAATACTAGAGTTACGACCTCCAGTCGCCAGCAATGACCTAACTGTTGGGATGGAAAGAGCATGGTCTCGATGATACAAACTACAGTGCCTCTGGGATATATTAGGACGACGGGAGGAGTTCACTCACTGTTACTCAGCTTAAGCGACAAAAACAGGTAACTGGTGTGGAGCTGCAAGCTACAGCCCGGCTGCGGATAGTGAAACGGTTGTTATCACTCTGTCTTCAGCAATGACTACAAGGCAACTGGTAAGAAAATACAAACAACATCACAGCACTATTGGAAACTGCACAGATACTGAGGAAAGTGCTAGAAATGTAAGGACTGCAACGCTAACTGTCAATAGTGACCCAACAGAGGAAAGGAAATGAAAGCAGAAACTCAAATTGTAGCACTGACATGATAGGCGAAAGAGAGATGAGATGCTGGCTGAAGACCAGAGGAGACTTATTGTCTCTCAGCCTTCAGCGATGGCCACTGGGCAACCGGTTTGAAACTGTAAATCGCAGTAATACTGCGACCTACGAGTATAGGAGAGGAGGGCTGGAGACTTGAGGAGACTTGCTGTCACTCAAACTCCAGCGGTTACCACCAGGCAACTGGTGTGAGATTCAAAAAAAAAAAAATAATAATGATAATGATAATAATAATGATATGGACAAAGGAAGAACTCCAGTCAAAGGACCAGCAAACAAGAAATCCTATGACAATGCACAAGGCCTTACACCCTAGAGATGACACAGATTGACTGTACGTGAAAAGAAAAGGAGGAGGTAGAGGACTCATCGGCATAGATGATTGTATCCAGAGGGCCAGAACAGGTTTAGAAAAGTATGTGCAAACAAACAGTGAAGACATTATAAAGAGCACCCGATACAGCGCAACGAACAACAAAAAAAAGCAGAAATCGATGGAACAGCACTGCATGCAAGGGTTAAAAAATGGGAGCAGACAAAACTATACGGAGAATTCGAAAGACGGATACAGGATAACGCAGACGATAGATCATAGACATTGATACGAAAAGGAAACCTAAAGAGAGAATTAGAATCGCTCATTATGGTGGGCTCAAAACAAATGCATCAGGACAAACTGTATCTAAGCAAAAATTGACAGTGCACAGACTAACAGCAAATATCGTCGATGTAGAGAAAGGGATGAGACCTTAAACTTCATAACTAATGAATGAAGTCAACAAACCCAAAAGGAGTATAAACACAGAAACAATAGAGTAGCAAGAGTGGTACACTGAGAACTGAGCAAACAAATAGGATTTAAGCATGCAGACAAGTGGTACCAGCACAAATCGGAGACCGTCCTTGAGAATGGAAATCACTAATTACTTTTGGATTTTAAGCCCCAAACTGACCACCCCATCTAAGCGAGAAATTCGGACCCAATAATAGTAGATGAGAAAAGGAGAAGCTCCCAAATAATAGACGTTGCCCTGCCTGCATACCACGGAGTAAATAGGCATGGGAGTGAAAAGTTGAGAAAATACTAGGACCAGGCAATAGGGATGAAGAAGGTGTGGAACAAAAGTCAGGGTAGTACCAGTAATAGTAGGTGCACTCAGAACCATACCAAAGACACTGAAAGCGAGATTGGAGGAACAACGGATGAAGATGAAGATCGATACTATACAGACCACAGCACTGCTGGGGACTGCACGGACACTGAGGAGAGTGCTAGAAATATGAGATCTACGACCCCAGCTAACAGAGAGGAAAGACGGGAAAAAAGAAAAAAAGACAAAACACACAACATACCACAAATGGCGGTGAAGGTACGGACCACAGCACTGCTATGATTGGTGAGAGAGAGAGAGAGAGATAAGAGAGGACTGAAAACCTGAGAAGACTTAGTCTCACGCAGCCAAAAGTGAAAACCACCAGGCAATTGACGTGAAACTGTAAACCACAGGACTGCTGTGGATTGTGCGAGTGTGGAGAGCAGGGCTGGAAACCTGATGAAACTTGCTGTCACTCAGTCTCCAGCTATGAGCACCCGGCAACTGGTGTGAAATTGTATAGTGATAATATACGTAAATCACTTTGTTTATTCATTTGCTTAATATTCAGTATTCACGTTCCTAGTATAACCTCAAAGTTATAATGGATTGTTCCATGCAAATAGATTAATACAGCTAATTAAAACAGTTGTAGGGTTTCGAATGAGGTTCTGACACAATGATGAGATTATGTCTCTGAAACTCTTGAGATTTTATGTCTGGTCACACATTGAAACACATCGATTTTAGCTGAGACAAAAAAAAAAAACATCTTAAAATTAGGAAACTTGGGTTATTAAAAATGAATGATTTACCGAAATAGCTCCAGGCTCCTTTGTCCCGACCCATACATAAATAACCCTGTCATTTTTGACGGGTATAATCTAATAATAATAATAATAATAATAATAATGATAATAATAATGATGATGATGATGATGATTATGATGATGATGATGATGATAATAATAATGATGATGATGATAATGATGATGATGATAATGATGATGATGATGATGATGATAATAATAATAATGATGATGATAATAATAATAATAATGATGATGATGATAATGATGATGATAATGATGATGATAATGATGATGATGATGATGATAATAATAATGATGATGATGATAATGATAATAATAATGATGATGATAATAATAATAATAATGATGATGATGATGATGATGATAATAATAATGATGATGATGATGATAATAATAATGATGATGATGATGATGATTATAATAATAATAATAATGATGATGATGATGATGATGATAATAATAATAATAATAATAATAATAATAATAATAATAATAATAATAATAATAATGATGATGATGATGATGATGTCCATGCATAAAGAAAAACATAAGATTGGGATTTTGTAGGAAAGTTAGGATTCTTTTTTTTCTTTTTTGAAATTCTATGCGAATGAAAAGATATTTCCGTTTTGCACGAGATTGCCCTAGGTCGGGTAAAGAGCTTCTATTCATTCATTTATTCGATCAGCCGTATGCTTTCATTTATTCCACTATTCACAGATATTCATTTATTCTGGCTTTGAAAGTATTTGAAAAGCAACATTTTTTCCCCCTTCCTGGAAAACAAAAAAAAGATATGATGTATACTTAAAGAAAAAAAGAAGATATGTATTGGGAAAAAAAAAGTGAAGATAAAAAAAAAAGATGAAATATTTGAATTAGCTAATGATTAGTTACTCAATAGAAAACGTCAGGCGACAAATGTCTTTTGGGAGCATGTCATGTAGTGGGTGATCAATCAAAAATAATGTAAAAAGAATGATCAACAGATAAGTTATTCATTCCGCCCCTTGTTAGGCAGTAATCACTGAAATATCCTTACTTTAATAATAATTTAAAAAAAAGACACGCATGAATGTTGGCAGGTACAAACTAAGGGGCCGATTTAGCATAAACTTACACTGTGAACTGAAAACGTAAAAATCTATGAGGGAGCAAAATTTTTTGAAAAGGGCGTTTTTCTAGATATAGTGAGGAGTATGTTTAAGATTTCAGCCCTCCTGCTCCATTGGCGTGGCCGGTACGTCCAGTACAGACTGAGCCAGTCAGACGAGCTTAAAGATTGAAGAAACTTTTTTAGGTGGCAGTTTTGGTTAACGGTTTCAAAAATAGTATTCTCCCTGGCCCCACCCCCACCAAAAAAAACAGGAAATAAGAAATAAAAATAAAATGAATAGAATAAACGAATGCTGAAAAGAGAAATAACATTAACGAATTATACGCTTCTAGAGATGGGCAGCGAGCAGAAGGAGGGGAGATAACTCGTTTCACCTTCTTTCCTCCCATCAGTATCAACACAAGACACGAAGGAAAAATTTAATTAAAATATGTGATGTGGGGTTCGCTCAGATCACCGGTTTCTAACGAGGCACGCGCGCGCCCAGCTGTAATGTATCTGATAATTTGCATGTCTGAGAAAGATATAAAAATGGCAGGCTGTTATTAATGTTATTTATTTACCTCTTCCGCGTTTGTATATACTATAAATATAAGTATATGAACGTAATTTCAAGAACACATCCACCTTGTTACGATGATCTCGGCAATAGAACAGAGTTAATGATAGAGCGTTTATATGAGCGTGCACACATACATGTGTGTGTGAGTGTGTGAGAGTGTGTGTGCACACAGTAGCATATAATTAGCAAAATTAACCACGAGTGGTCTCTATTAAATATTTCTTACAAGGAATTTTTCAGAGTAATCGTTATCTTTTAATTCGGGAAGAGTCAAAATCGCTCGAGGGTGTGTGTTTATGAGTGTGTGAGTATATGTGTATTTTTGTGTTCGTAAATGCGTGTGTCACTCTCTCTTTCACCCTCTCTCTTTCTCTCTCTCTCTCTCTCTCTCTCTCTCTCACACACACACACACATACACACACACAAATATATATATATATATATATATATATATATATATATATATATATATATATATATATATATTTATAATACACAGTATATGTGGTATAAATCAGGCTAGCAGTATAACATAATATAATAATGATGAGGCCTGAAGAGGGCAGAAACATAACCTAGTTTGTGTAGCAAATCCACATTCTACTATTCATATATATATATATATATATATATATATATATATATATATATATATATATATATATATATATATATGAATAGTAGAATGTGGATTTGGGCAGAAACATAACCTAGTTTGTGTAGCAAATCCACATTCTACTATTCATATATATATATATATATATATATATATATATATATGTATATATATATATATATATATATATATATACATGAATAGTAGAATGTGGATTTGCTACACAAACTAGGTTATGTTTCTGCCCTCTTCCACATTCTACTATTCATATATATATATATATATATATATATATATATATGAATAGTAGAATGTGGATTTGCTATATATATATATATATATATATATATATATATATATATAGAGAGAGAGAGAGAGAGAGAGAGAGAGAGAGAGTTGTACTGTAAAACGTTGAGACGGAGCCAGGTGGTTTAGTGTATATGGAATTTCTTTGTTTACATAAAGTTATTCCAAACATATTTCAAAACGAAAAAGCTTCATCTTCCGCCGAGAATGGTCTGCCATCGTCAGCGTTGGTCAAGCAATAAATAATAATATGAAATCAGTAAGACGAGACACTCATATATCCATGTATACATACATGTATAGTTTATACATATGCGTGCGTGTATGTGTGTGGGTGGGTGTGCGTTTACCCAAACACACTCATACAGACAGATATATATATGTGTGGGTGTGCAGGTGAATGTGTCGGTATGGGTGTGTTCGTATCTATCTATCTATCTATCTATCTATCTATCTATCTCTCTCTCTCTCTCTCTCTATATATATATATATATATAAATATATATATATATATATATATATATATATATATACACACAGTACATGTGTTTCAAATCAGGCTAGCAGTATAAAATATTATAATAATATATAAATAATATAAAGCCACTTTTGAAATGTAATGGATTTATTTCATAGAGTGCTCGATACATACATTATTTTACTCATGAAGTTAGGTTGTTTTAGAGTAGAGCTGGAAATAGATAGTTGAATGTGGATTCACTACACAAACTGGCTCATGTTTCTGCCCTCTAAGGGCCTCATCATCAACATCATCATCATCGCCTGATGAGGCCAAAAGAGGGCAGAAGCATGAGCTAGTTTGTGTAGCGAATCCACAATCTACTATTTATATATATATATATATATATATATATATATATATATATATATATATATATATATATATATATATATATATGTATATATATATATATATATGTATATATATATATATATATAGAGAGAGAGAGAGAGAGAGATTACATAAGTCCCAACTTGTCCATTATCTATATTTACAAATCTGTCTATTATCTGCCTACCTATCTATTTATACTTATCTATTTCAATCCGTCCATTATCCAGCATTCTATCTATATTTTAAGATTTCAAATTAGATATTAGATCAGCACTCAAACTCAAGACACATCTGGGTTCACGAAATCTTATAATCAATTCATCGATTGAAACTTTTTTAACGTGATTAAAACTGGATTTCAATTCTAAATTACCCAAAACGAATTATAAACGCTCAAGTATTCGCTGTTTCCTGAATTGTATATACTCAGGAAAACAATTAGAGGATCAATTTTACTTGCTTTGTGAATTGCATAACATGGAGATTTTATTTTAAAAAATTCTCATTACAGTGTTATAAGTATTATTTTCTTACTGTTTATGTCTAAAAAGTATAGAAAATGTCAATTGTTCCATCTGAACTTTGTTTCCTGAGCAGGGCTGTGAAAATTTGAATATTATTCATTTTCAAGTAGACAACAGGCAGATTTGTAAATTTTTGATTATATTAAGCAAAGAAAGCAACGACAATTGAATATATCTGTCCTGGTCAGAGAAGCAAAGTTTGAAGGGAATAATAGCCATTTTCTATACTTTTTACACATAAGCTGTAAGGAAATAGCACTCACTATACAGGAACAATTACACATGAAAATCACTGTCCTAGTCACAAAAACAAGTTTTGAAGAGATTAATAGCCATTTTCTAAAACAAATTTATACACAAGCAATTGGAAAATAACACTCATTATCCAAGAACAATTACATATGAAAATCACTGCCTTGGTCAAAAAGGCTAATTTTGAAGGGAATAATAGCTATTTTCCATACTTTTTACATCCAAACAATCTGAAAATAACACTCATTACCCAGGAACAGTTGCAAATGAAAATCACTGTCCTGGTCACAAAAGCAAGTTTGAAGGGAATAATAGCTATTTTCCTTCCTTTTACGAACAAACAATTGGAAAATAACACTCATTACCCAGTGTTTCTTGTCACGGGGAATATCTGATAAAATCAGCAATTTTTCATATGAAATATGCTTGCAAACTACTGGAATGTTAATAGAAAAGACAATCGGCAAATCGTATATCACTACAAAATGACCACCGACATTAATAGTTCAAATGTACTGCTGTATTTTGAAACTACCTCGAAATCCGCTTGTAAGCTGAGGTTTTCGGCTAATTCATACAGAAAGCCTGATTTCTGACCAGATATAATGTATAGCATTATATTCTGCTTCATCCTAACTGAGATTAGCGATCATGGATTTGAACAAGTCGAAACATACTTTATTTGAAAAGTCATTTCCACTATAAACCCTTTGATCGTACTCAAAAAGGTTTAAATATCTTAAATGCAAATGAAAAAATAAATAAAAGAATCAAATATCCGGAAGTCAACGGAAACCAACTTCAATTAAAAATTATTTCTCTTCAATTGTTGTTCATTTTTTCTTACATGGATTTAAGAGTCAAAGTGATATCCATTAATTCATAACTCTTTCTTGATCCAAATTTAAATATTTTCAATTGCAGGCAATTACAAGTGCTTTTCACGTGGCAACAAGGTGAAGTGTACCACTTCCACCCTCTAGACACACCTTTAAGGTTAACAATGTCACACTTCTCTTCAAGTCGGATGCTTGAGTGGATTTTGATTTTTAACGTAACAAAAACGAGAATAACTCTAGCCAGTTAAACCAAACTGACATGTAAAACCAAAATTTCTTTTTCGTGATTTGAAATCATGACTAATTGATTGATAAGCAGTCCCCTTACCAACTTAGCTTAATCGATAAGTCTCAGATCTCTATAAAATAATTAAGTTAGAAAGTGCAAGGGCTTATTTTATTCTGATAAATAAATATGCCTATAAAAGTCACACTCTTTTACAAAATATTATGTTAGAAATAACGAAGAGCTTATTTCATTCTATTGAACAAATACATTTATATTTAAAAAATCTGTTACTGATTTTTGTTTATAAAAAAGTTGCACTTATCTACTCCAATTACAATGAAATTTGGAGTAGAGTTCGATCTTGCAGCAGACAGACTAGTTCTTTCGATATGTTTCTTGTAGAAGTCGGGGCAAGTCGGCCCCTCATTTTCGAGTCACAAGGACGCAGTTTTTGTATATTTTTATGTCCCATCCACCTTGAAAATCTAGAAAAAA
Source organism: Thysanoteuthis rhombus (assembly GCA_963457665.1). Lineage (NCBI taxonomy): Eukaryota > Metazoa > Mollusca > Cephalopoda > Oegopsida > Thysanoteuthidae > Thysanoteuthis > Thysanoteuthis major. The sequence continues at coordinate 4,909,430 of OY735239.1, read as the reverse complement.
AAAAAGAACGCTCTGCTTTCTGAAGTTGAAATTTCAAAATCTTATTCCTAACAAACCTTCAACACAATTATTTCAAATGATGATAGATTTTTTTGCGCTCACCCACCTATCTTCAACCAATATGCACCAGATTCCCAGTATAAGAAGCCAACCAATCATGTGACTTAGCCATGTCACCAAAATGACTGTAAACGGCTTTGGCTTCAAATAAATGCCTGTCGTCCGACTTATCCCAGAATCCAGCTTCCCTTCTGATAAGAATTAATGAAGCTTCTGTTGAATTCTGCTTCCTGGACTATCAATTACACTTAACTGTCGAATTCAAGTGAAAATCTGGAGTTGACCTTGTCTTTCTACCGTAACAAGGACGAGAACAACAAGAATAATCTTCACCAAATCCAGCGGAAAAATGTCAACATTCCCGATTGCTAGGACGAGTTTTATGATTTCTTCTGTAGCCTATTGCCCATCTTTCAAAAAGATATCATTGAAATCACGACCAACCGATTGTTGGTTGTGTCTCTACCGACATAATTAATTTGATCAACGAAAATTTATGTCGTAATATACAAGGGTTTATTCAATTCTAATAAAGAAATGCACTTATAAAACTAATTTTGATTTGAAATCATAACCAACTCGTTTGTAGCCTGATGTTTTAACTAATAATTCTTACATATCTACAAAATTTATCTCACCAATACACAAAGACTCTGAAATAGAAGATATATATATATATATGATGAGGCCCAGAAAGGGCTGAAACATGAGCTAATTTGTGTTGCGAATCCACAACCTACTATATATATATATATATATATATATATATATATATATATATAATACAAAGGTAGATGAACTAGATGAATAAAACAACAGAATGATCATGCAAAATAAACATATTGAGAACAAAGATACGAAGATCAAAATCGAAAATGCAAAGCTTAAGAAGGTAGACCACTACATCTACCGAAGACAACGAATCTCCATAAAATAATAAGAAAGAAGAAATCAAACAAAGAATCACCCGAGGTTGGCAAGCTTTAGGTAGAGCCAGTTCAATTCTCAAGAACAAGAAAATCTGATAAGCCCCAAAAGGGAGGGTCTACAACAAATGCATACACCTGATAGTAATCTTCGGGTCTGAAAAATTGATTCCAACCAAAAGATTGCCCCTCAAACTGAGAATAACAGAAAGCACAGGTGAGAATCATAATTTGACACCAAATGGAATATATTGGAGAGAAAAAAAAAGACAATTCATAGGATTAGAATACTCAAATGGCAATGAGCTGGTCATGTTGCAAGAATATCAGAATAACCCCAGAAATTACGACTCACGACGTGGGTGACTAGATATCATATGCAAAACTGTGGTTGATAGAGAAATAAAAAATGGCGTGACAAATTAGACCAATTTTGAGAGTGACTGGTTCTCCGACGCCAATTACTGACAGGTCCGTCGAATATTGGCGGGGGTGAAGGTCTATGTCTAACGACGGATGCTAGAGGGCCACTGCATCTGTTACTGCTGCCGATGATGATGATGATGAATCGTTGGAATATAAGTGGGGGTTGGGCCAGGCTTGTTTTTGTGATAACGTTTCTGTCTATCCATTCTTCCAGGGACTCTTTGAATGATAACATCTCATTTCATAGTAAAAGCAAGTTTCCTTTGATGTAAACCAGTGAATAACAACATAAAAACATCAAAAAATAATTCCAATAGTATTAACAACCAAAAGAAAACAATGCAGGACAATTTCCCCCAAAATCTATCATTCAATAATTTAACAATTCATTTGTCGAAATAATTCTTCCTTTGTGTATAGATTATTTAGTTTTAGACATCCTTCCAGAACACCCCATCATAATCAAGGTTTGTTTATTCGCGTATCCGTCTCAGTGTGTACCTCTCACCAACCTTTGCTTTTATCTCCTTACTTCATGATTAATTTTAGATGTATAATGCAGCCATTCATAACAATTGCCTTGGCACAGAGTCATTGTACGAAGAGTGGGCTGTACCCCTACTACTCAATTCCATTCTTCCCCGTCGTCACTCATAAGAGTACTCACTTGTCCATATAAATAGCAATATGAAAGTATCAGCTGTGAGTGCAAGTGAAAATTTGTTAACCTCAACCGCAATAAGAGTTTGAACTCTATTCGCCCTGAATCTAAGAGTACATATATGATCATTATCTGAGGTTACTTAGTTATTCGTCGTCTATTCTGATTCCTTTGTTATCCGAGTCCTTTTTGCGGTGAGAAACGTCATGGACTAGACGAACTGAATGGGGAAAGCGAGACAGGAGATCTCCACACGAACATTGATAAAAACAAATATACAATTAACAGCAGAAAAATCAAAACCAAAAATACAAAGCTGGAGAGAGTAGAACTCTACATTTACTCGGCACGACAAATCTCCATGAAATCACCATAAAAAGAAGAAATCAAACGAAGAAGGTTAGCAGGGTTTTGGTTGAACAGGGTCTACCTTCAAGAACATGAAAAAGTAGACCAAGAGAACCACATTAGTCTTAGAAAAAGGGGATACAACCAATGCAACCTCCCGATAGTTAAACTTGAAAGATTGGCCCTACAACGGAGAATCATTCAATATGCAAATGAGAGAATCGCACTCAATATCACGTTGATATATCACGATAGCACAGTATATCATAGTCAGAGATTCCATTGGAAAATCCGAATAACAATGGCTGGTCATATGGCAAGAACGTCATGGAACTGTACGACATCCTGTCTAACAACGTAAATCCCTCGAGATGATATGTGCAACTAGTCGTCAGAATTAAGATAGCGTGACAAACAAGGCAAATTCAGAAAGTACTGGCTCTGCAACGCCCATGATAGAGAGGTCAGGCAAATTTTAGAGGAGGCTTATGTCTGACGATGAATGCTAAAGGCTGATAATGATGATTATAGTGAGAGAGTAAGCTGCTTAAACGTGGTAATGCTCAATGCTTAGCTTAATGGTAAGAGCAACGCCACATTGAAGCAAATATCCCATCAGTGACAGGTTCGATTTCCTTATCGACTCCATTTTCTTTTATTGCTTATTGCATTCACATTGTCTTGGGAGAGTGATAAATCAATCGTGTAATGACAGGAGATAATCTCAAATAACTTTCTATATGATACAACGCAATTTATAATCATTCTGTCCGATGACATATATCCATTTCTTGACACATAGCTCTCCCTTGGAAAGAGACGAACGGATCGAGAATAAATGAGATGAGTATTTGGTGTAAACAAAAGTATATCGGCTATTGCATTACCAACGTCTGTTTAGCTCAATGGTTAGAATATCGCTACGTTGAAGCGGCTACCCTATCAGTGGCAGGTTCGATTCCTGGAGTAACCCCATTTTCTCTATTTGTTTTTTCTGTTTATGTTATCCAAAGTGAGTGATACATTAACCGTGAAACAATGGGAGATTATTTCAAACAACTTTCTGTATGATATAACGCAATTTACAATCATATATAGGTATATATAGGTAAATGATCAAAAAGCTTTGTTGAGTCTAGAATATCTTCACACACATATATATGTATATTATGGCGAATCTGTAAGATTGCTTAATCATCGAAATTTACTTATTTTTTTTTGTAAAAATTAACCGACATAAACTTTTGATTGAAAGATTGTTGTCTTATATCCTTGATTCGATTGGATGTACATTCGATCAAATTAAATCAAAGTATTTGTTTATTTTTTGTACCAAACTTAAAATTCTGTCAATTGAGCAATTTCATAGATTCAGTGTAACGTACATAATTTCATAAAACTATTGTTTTAGAAACAGCAGCGCTGCTTTTAACAAATCACTCATTCCAGAGCCAATATTTTCTGAACAAGTCCAGTTCGTCTCGCCATCGAATATTTTGCCGGCCACGGTTCAGCATTTGGTCCCTGGGGTTCCATGTTGTAAGTCGTGATGCCCATCGGATGTCTGCAATTCTTAAAATACGACAAGCTCATTGCAATTTGAATTTTAGAATTAATTCTATGATATCTCGGCCTCCTGTTTTCCCCTAATATACTATGCTATCTTGTCATCTCCCAATGTGATATTGAGAACGACTATCTCATGAGCACGTTGCATGGTTTTCAGTGAGTGAGTTGTTGTTAGATTCTCTGTTTCAGCTCCATAGGTGACAATCGAGAGGATGTATTCGTTGTATAGTCTTTTTTTTCAGGACTTGTAGGATTTTCTTCTTCTTAAAGGTTGAGCTTACTCCACAGAAGGCTTATTATCACTAGGGTGATTCTTCGCTTGATTTCTTCTTCTTTTGTGGATTTCATGGAGAATTGTGGGTCTAGATAGATGTAGTGGTCTATTTTATGCAGCATTAAAACGTGTTTTATTACCTTAGCATGACTTTTGAGAGCCGTGTATTAAAGCAATTTTCACCTGTGGCAACACCCACGTACTATCTGTAAGCCATGAACTCAGCAGTAATATTGTTTCTAGAATAACTATCCCTTTTCAAACTTATCAAAAACAAACAAAGCCATAACCATTTTATCCGTATCAAGGAAAATTAAGTACAAACATTCCGTAATCATTCGATGGACGATCAGATAACACTGCAATCAATGAACTCAGCAACCGTGTCTAATCCTGATCGTTTAGCCAGTGCAGTAAATGAACTCAGCGGTCCGTGTTCAAACTCTGACCGACTACTGAACCTACCACATACTACCAAACCAGACACACGCACATGCAGAAACACACACAGACACACACACACAAATACGCAAACATGGATTTTCATCCGTCGTTATTTGATCATTTGGATATGACTGATTCGAACCGTCTTGGCGTTTCTTTCAAGAATTCTCTCATTTCTTTTATTCGTGCGCGGTTTTTGACATTAGGTGTACAAAGGTGTGTGAAAGCAATATTTCAGTATCAGAAAAAAAGACCCTGGAAAGTTAAAATCAGCTGATGAAATAACGATGGTAAAAAAACACCATTTGCTTTAACTGTTGAACGTATTGAGCACTTTTTAAAATGAACCCATCACACATTGGATATTGAATTCCTGATATGTATATATATATATATATATATATATATATATATATATATATATATATATATATATATATATATATATATAGTGTAGATTGTGGATTCACTACACAAACTAGCTCATGTTTCTACCAACTTCTGGCCTCAACAGGCACCTGATGAGGCCATATATATATATATATATATATATATATATATATATATATATATATATATATATATATATATATATAGTAGATTGTGGATTCACTACACAAACTAGCTCATGTTTCTGCCCACTTCTGGCCTCAACAGGCGCCTGATGAGGCCCCAAGAAGGCAGAAACATGAGCTAGTTTGTGTAGTGAATCCACATCTTCTATTTTTCCAGTTCTACTCTAAAACAACTTAACTTCAATAGTGAAAAGTTGTATGTATCGAGCACTCTATGAAATAAATAAATTACATTTCAGAAGTGGCTTTGTATTATCGATATATTATTATATTATGTTATACTGCTAGCCTGATTTGTACCACATACACTATATATATATATATATATATATATATATATATATATATATATATATATATATATATATTATATATATATATACATATATATATATATATATATATATATATATATATATATATATATATATATAAGTATAAACCAGTGATACAATATCTGATTTGTGATGGGTCGACTCCATAAAGTGCTGATACATTCGACATTGAACATTAAGTTAGAGTATAATAAAATAAACAATTTGCTACATAAACACGTTTATATTCCTGCCCAGTTTGGGCTTTCTTATATACTCATCTAAAGTCAATTTATCATAAATGAATAACTATAAACTCACAGACCAGGGCAAATGTGAATAAAACTAACCCATTTACCATCATTAAACTTACTTTAATCGACAATTGTAGATTTTTATCAGATAAATTAGGAAAAATTAGTCATATATTGCTAGAAAAAGACTAATTTGGTGACTAATTTATTAGGAAAAGGTCTATAAATTGAAAAACAAATGTTTATAAATACCGATGTTTATGTGATTATGTTGCAAGAATAATGGTTTATCCGATATTTTAAAAGTTGTACATGATATCAAATGTTAAAGTTTATTTCCGTATATTTGGTCTTGTGGATACAGGAAATAAATCGATGATTATGTTATAACAGCCAAAACAAGTTGGATACACGTATATAGTTCTCGCACGATTCTCACAGAAAAATGAAGCAACCTCGAGCCTGGTCAGAACCTTGATGAGGAACGGTTGGGAAATACAAGACGCCATAAACACCAGAGGATTGATATCGTAGAAAGTCTATTGAAACTATCTGGTAAATCCTCTCAGGGGAGAGACAGATCTGTAAACTACACTTATTAAGATGTCAAAGTCACCATATCCTATGTACCCCGAAATGACTGACTGGCTGGGCTCCGACTGACAAGAAATGAATGGTTTATATGGAATTCATAAATACGGTTTCAAATTCGTCATGAGCCAGGACATATCATTGCAGTATACATAACATCCAGTGGAACACTAGTAGAAAGAGAAACAATCTGATGACGCTAATCATGATCACTATCAGCAGTTGTTATAAGTCCGCTGCTGGTAGAAAGCCTCTCCGAAATCCATCCCTGAATCTATCCCTGATGATTGCCTTAACCTTTGCCATGTCTTTCCGACAAGGTTTTCTATCACATCCCTCAATCTTGTGTCAGGTCTCTTTCCTCTACATGAGATAGAGGTATGAGATTGGAAGGTTTGCCGGTAAGACTTGGCAAAGGTTAGCGCGATGGTGGTTGTATTGGAAGTAGATGAGGGATGACTTTGTCGAGTAGGGGCTGTTAATGATGATGATGACGGTAAAGTACCCACCACCACCAGTTATAAATAAAAAGATATATATATATATATATATATATATATATATATATATATATATAGAGAGAGAGAGAGAGAGAGAGAGAGAGAGAGAGAGAGGAGGGGGGGATATACGAACCTATCTCTTAGAATACATTTTCAATAAAAATCGTCTCCAAAGTAACTGATAAAAACCCATAAACTTGTTTTTTTACAAAGCGAAATTTCCTTTTAACGCTGTTAAAAGGCTTCAGCCATTCTAGATAACATTCATTTTTATCCTCTATTATGGAAAATAAAAAGGGCTTATCAGATACATATTTGATTAATTGGCTATTATATACAATAGTAAAAGATCAAAGGGATAAAACCTCACGGAAGCAACGTTTAAGAGAGATAAGTAAAACATATACGTATAGGATTAATCGTAGATATGCGTTAATATATAGCAGCAAGCGAAAAAGCAAACATTTGTTATATATATATATATATATATATATATATATATATATATATATATATATATATATATATATACGATTTTTTAAATAAAGATTTAGAACTATTACTCTCGATAAAGTTATATATAAAAACAGTAAAGATATATATATATATATGTGTGTGTGTGTGCACTAGATAAAAGTAAAATATAAAAGCAGTAAAGATTTTTTTTGAATACATCATATTATTATTTTTAGAGTACCCACACATACACACACACAGAGGTGGATATGTATTAATACACACACACACACACACACACACACACACACTCACACACACATATAAACAAACACGAATACACACAAATACACACACACATACATATATATATATATACACACTTATATATATATATATATATGAATTA
>OY735239.1:4869123-4899123 GCA_963457665.1 Thysanoteuthis rhombus | reverse complement strand
TTTGGCTTTGATGTTCAAAATCGTCAAGCTCTATTTCGTGGTTTTCTTTAATACAAGGTCTTCTATGATTATCCAAAGATAAAGACTAGTGATAACGTGAATATGACATATCCAGATAATTTTATGGGTGCGGCAGTAATTTAAAACCGGGGCTTACCAAATGATATAAGGTCGTGCATCGTTTTGAAGGAGAACAATTCCTTTGCATTCGACTAATGTTTTTTCGATCAGCATTAAGATTGAGCAGTAAATACCTTACCGAAGATGATAGTTCTAGGTTGTAGTCATTTGTTATGTACAGGATAGCAAAAAAGGTTGCTAAGAGGTTTGAAACATTTGTATCTCTTTGATTTTGATTATTCGTAAAATCGTTTTTAATAAATGCAATATATAAACAAGGATGATTCGATTAATCTATGTGCGGAAAATCGTTCTCTTCAAAGGCTCATCATTCCAAGCTTTACAAATTCTTGCCATTTCAATTACTAACATTCCCCAATTATTTCTTCGAAGGATATCTGCTTGAATACCATTTCTCTCATTCCAGGATTAAACGCAGTTTCCTTGTTTAGGGGGTGATCAGTGAAGGAGCCCGATTCTTGAAAAAAAGCACAAATGAACGACGAATCATGGACTCAGATGGTGTTGTCTGCACGTTCAAATTATGGAACTATGCTCCCTTGGTTAACGTTAAAGGTGTCCGAAGTAAAATTCTTATATGTATATATATATATGGCATACAACAAATGTATCCTACCGATGATCACGTATGGAGCTGAAACATGGAACCTTACCAATATTCTTGGAAACACGGTAACAAAAGACGAATCATGGACTCAGATGGTGATGTCTGCACATTCAAATAACGAGAATATTGGGTTAACGTTTAACGTATTCAAAATAGAAATCTATTATTTTGGTTCGTTGCTCCGTGGTGAAGTTTTACAAGTTTGATTTCCAAGGTTCCTTTATATACAAGAAGAGGGAAAAACTTTACAATAAAGAAAATGGTTGTTTTAATCCTTTGCAACCTCTGTACTACCCTGTAGTAACTTGTGCTTTACAATTGCATAGCTATTACTTTGCGTGTGCACATCACTTTCTTGAAACCTGGACGTGTTCTCAGTAGTGCTTCAAGGATTAGCCAGGGGTGTGGTCTCTATGTTGAATGTTGTATATGCACTATCATTCACAGGTTAATCGTCTATTCTAAAAGGATTCATTGACTTTAAAAAATGACATACACTCCCGGGGAAAGAAAAATGAGCCAATATTTATTTTTTTTTTTAAATCTTTTGCAATTACTCTTCCGTTCTTACAATTATGGGGCAATATTCGACAATCTTATATAACAGTACATGCAGTGTTTGTGCGTGGAGTTTGTTTTAGTATGGGATAGCCTTTCTATTATTTTCTTTATCTAGAAAACCCGAGTCGTTTGGTCAAGATGTCCAATTGTTGTTTACAATGTCCTCTTCAATGTTACCTAATCCATCTCTGACTGCTGACTGCTTCCCTTAGCTGGTCAGTATTCCATAATTTTCTCAAAACCGTCAACTTTAATCATCATCATCATTATCATCGTCATCATCATACTTGACATTTGTCGTTGGACAAACACCTTTTCCGGGATTCGTAACACTTCTCTCTCATTGGCGCTGCGGAGTCAATACTTACCAAACTTGTCAAATTTGTCTTTCCATCTAATATTCTGCCAGCCTCAGTTGTGAATGTGATCTCTGGAGATCTGTGTTGCGATGTCTATCCGTTGTCTGTCATTCTTTAAACATGTCCAACCCAGTGACATTTTAGTTTTCCAGTGGATTTTATGATGTCTCAGACTTATGTTTTTCCCTCAATATACTGTGCTCTCTTGTCATCTCTCCATGTGAAGTTGAGCATGATTCTTTTATGTGCATGTCGTATGATTCTCAGTCTGTGGGTCTGTCTTTGGGTTTGGTTCCATGTTTCAGCTCCATAAATTACTATCTGGAGGATGTATTGGTTTTATACTGTTCTTTTTTGGATTAATTGGATATTCTAGTCTTTGGAGGTGGAGCTTACTTTGCCGAAAGCTTGCCACCCTAGAGGAATTCTCCGCTTGATCCTTCATCTTTTGAGGATTTCATGGATATCTGTTATCGTATCTAGATGTAGTGGTCTACTTTTTCCAGTTCTGTGTCTCCAATTTCGATCTTTGTGTTATTATTTCCTATGTGATTGTTGTGCATAATCTTTGTTTTTCTAAAGTTTATGTGTAGACCGACTTGCTCGCTTTCTCGATTCAGTTCATCTTGCATCGGTTGGAGGCCGTGTGCATTCACCTTCTAAAAAGGTGATGTCGTCTGAAAATCTGAGGTTGCTCTGATATTCGCTGTCTATTTTGATTTTTATCCATATTCTCTTCACAGCGTTAGCATATTTCATATAATAGGAAACGGTTGTCTCACTATTTTGTCAAGAAGTGTATTTGTAACTGAATGCTTGAATCATGCGGTTAACTGGGTGCATATTTCCCAAATACCTATCACTTTCCATTGCGGTGTGCAGCTGCAATCGTATGATTTTATGGCTTAATTTAAACATTAATGCAAATATCTGGTATGCTTTAACATACACCACAAATCCTCAGTTCGTCATTTGTGCTTAACGACAATACATGATATGCAGTTTCGAGTGACATTTCCGGCTAAAGACCCAAATAGACAACCTTTCAGCAGTACGGTTACTAAAGTACGCTGCTCCGAATGCTGTAACCATTTAACAGTCCACTGTTACTGAACAACCGTAGCCATCAAAGATGGTGAAAGGTTCTATACATATGCATGTGTGTATGTGTTTGTTCGATTGCTTATTCGTTTGTTCTTGCACTCCTGGCCATACTGTTTTGTTGACAGACCTAAAAATTGGCATCAGTACTCCATTAAACCCATTTTTGAAATATATATATATATATATATATATATATATATATATATATATATATATATATATATATATATATATATATATATATATATATATATATATTTCAAAAATGGGTTTATTCTGACTGGTTTATTACTACGTGCTTCGGCACTCTTGCCCGTACAGTTTTATCTACAAACTTAGATATCAACCTCAGTACCCAATGTGAACATTTCTGAGAATATCTTTTGATTTGTTCTACCTTTTTGGGGCCTTATAATGATTGGATTATATGTGACATTTAATTCTCAAGAATCTATACGTCTCCTCACGTATTTTTTTCAATTCTATTTTAAATGTTTTCCAGTTGAAAAGGACAGTGATGACATAAATGGAAGTTGTTCTGACAATATTTTTTCTTTCGATAGCCCTCTTTTCATACGACTCCATATTTTGCTGCTACGGTTGTTCGACTATTGACTGAGATGGCGAGTGGTTTTTAAATCCATATGAAATAGACAAGCCCTCACTATCAACTTAGCTTGTGTATTACACTCGTTGTTGCACATTCTTTAAAAATCAATATTGTGCGTAAGTTTCATGTTGTTGAAAATGCTTACGGTCTATAGACATTACAAATACCCGTCTTTTAAAATCTGATGAAAAAATTCGTTTTGGGAATTTGGGGTGAGAGTCTTATGGTGGTCACTATGAATAGGAGGAGTTATTCATTTAAGGTTGACTGTATCGAGCACGCTATGAAATCGAAAAACTCATGATTTTTTTGTCCTCTAACGAACAATTATTTACAATAATATCTTCGATTGATCATTTACTAATATAACAATTTATCCAATCACCATATATTGTCTGTTTATCTATTGATTTCTCAAACTCGATGTTTGTATTCCCTGGAAATAAAAAACGAAGTCTAGGAAAGCAAAACAAGCATCTAAAAAAGATTAAAGATAGAACAGGTCTGGTTTGTCACCCAATAGAAAATGTAACGTCACCAACATATTTTGACAGCATGCCATGTTGGGGACGAGGATTAACACAGCTGGACATAAACTAAGGAACTAATTTTGCATAAAATTACGTTGTAAAAAAACTACAAAGGACCCAAAAAAACAAACAACCATTTTTTGGTATGAACTTTCGAATCGTTTTTATCTTGGCATTATGTTTGAATTTCTAACCCTCTGGCTCCTTTGGTGTGGCCTGTCTGCGTGGCGTATACATGGTTAGCACCAGCCAACCAGCTAGACTGTTCTAAAGACTGAAGAAACCTATGGTAAAAGTCTTTGTCGACGGTTCCTAATTGCCTCTCCTTGTAGAGTTGCTACTTGAAACAGGTGTATAAAGTCACTCTGTAGAAACTGTCAAATGACCAAAAGATTTTGGCTGCTTGTCATGTTGGGGGTGATCAATTGAAAAATTGGAAAAAGGGATGATAAAAGGATTAGTTACTTCCCTCACCTTGTATGGGTGTTGATCATTAGAAAAGTCCAAACTGAAAAGACAAGATACAAGCATGAAGACTGCCGGACACGAACTGAGGGACCAACCTAGCATAAATTTACACTGTACATTGAGCCCCCTTCTGCAAACTTATCAAGTTAGGAGTATTCTTTAAAAATTGTTTTTCTAGACATAATGAAAAGTGTATCATCAAGTCTTTAGTTCCCCAATTTCAGTTGTGCGATTTGTACGCGTGATATATATATATATATATATATATATATATATATATATATATATATATAAATGATGTGGACTCGCTACACAAACAAGTTTATGTTTCTACCCTCTCTGGGCCTCATCAGGCGAATGATAGTCTTGTGTTTTAAGATTCAGGTTTTGGGATTCGGGGTGAGAGTCTTGTAGGTGTCACTATGAGTAGGAGGAGTTATTCGTTTAAAGTTGAATGTATCGAGCACTCTATGAAATAAATCCATTACACATCAGACATTGCTTTATATTATGCTACATTGCTAACCTGATCTGTACCATATGTATTATGCATATATATATATATATATATATATATATATGTATATATATATATATATATATATATATATATATATATATGTATATATGTATATATATTTATGTATATATATATATATATATATATATATATAAAAATATATAAATATATATATATATACATATATATATATATATATATACATATATATATATACATACACACACACACACACACATATATATATATATAAATATATATATATATATATATATATATATATATATATATATATATATATATATATATATATATATATATGTATATATATATCCAGTCAGATCAACTTGAAAACTGAAGAAACCTATGTTGGCAGTTCAGGTTCACGGTTTCTAATATGAAAATGGGAAGATCTGTCTGGTGTCTTATGATCGAGTGAAGAAGATAAGTAAAAGGGATTAACGGAAGAAAGGGGGACAAAAACAAAACAAGGGGATGATAATAATTAATTGGCGTATGAAAATACAGAAACAAAGATAAGTAGGAGAAACGAGAGCATTCATTACAAGCGATGTTTTACATAGCACTGTTATTTCCATTTGGAGAAACAATAACAACAAAAAAAAGTCTTATTTGAAATTCTTAGAATTATTCCAATTGAAATTGAGAAAGGTCCAGGTGCACGCACTCAGGATCTTTCTGGATCCCCTTCAGAGTTTCTTAAATTGCTTTTGGATGTAGGCTGGCCCTCTTGAGAGGGAACATACGTACTTTACGGCGAAGTATCATCTGTTAACTTTCATTTTATGAAAATCCCAAACTGGCATATCCGTCCCTCTAACGTAACTTATCTCATGAAGATACAGCGTGAGAATACTTCAACTTGGTTTCCATCTTCTCTTTTTGTTACTTTCATTTCCAGCTTCCGATTAAATGAATCAGTTTTTTTTTTCCAAAAAGTGCAAGCGTTCTTGCGCTATGGTGAAGGAACCTTTTTCGTTCAAAATCAGTTTTCTTATTGCACAGTTGGCCATTTTTGATGGGGGTGTAGATAGCCGAGCGAGAAACAGCATGGGGTTCAAACATCAGCCGAATCAGTTTGTATTCATCGTCTATTAAGCCGTTGGGAAGCGACTGAATTCCTATCTTCAGCCATCTATGAGTAGAATAAAACAGGGTGGAGCGAATGAAGCCACTTCGGATGCTTTTTCGTCTATTTCACATATTGCAAACAAGGAACGAGTAAGCAGTAATGTAATATATGAATTCGAAGTAAATATGGCTGAAGCCATTGCCAGCGTAAGGGTACTGCCTACGCCTTTTCTCAGATAGGAAGAAAAACAACATTCACTATATTTTGCGTAAACCCACTGCTAGGGTACTGTTTTGACACCTCGTGACACCCAGAGCCAATAAACTCGAAACATAAACGTGCCTTTCGTTATCCATCCCCATATTTGCAAGACTAATGGAGCTAGCGGGCTGAAACTTCTACCATTTACTCCTTATCATGTCTAAAAAAACAAAAACAAAAACAAAACAAAACTAATAATCCCCCCAATTTTTTTATTTTTTTTATTGGAGTTTGATTTACACTGTCGGTTCATGCTGAAGAATTCCTATAGTAAATATCTGACGGCATTCACGCTCGCTTTTTGAGTATTCAGATTCTCCGAATGACTACTCAACATTAGGCGGTGGAAGTAACCTATTCATTGATCACCTCCTTATCCGATTTTTCAATTGATTACCCCCAACACTGCATGCTGCAGATGTTGTTCATGTGACGATTTGCACCGAGTGACTAAACAAACTTCATTTTTTTTTCATTCGAATGAAAATAAAACCTTTTTCAACATGCAATGAAGATTTTTCATTTTAATTTGTTTTCAAGCTAAAAATTTGCAAGGTTATTCTGTGCTTTCAAAAAAGCACAGAATAACCTTGCAAAAAAGTAATTTTTCTCCATTCGAACCTTTTCTTTATCAACTATTTTGCATTTTCCCCCGTTTCTTTATTAGAAACCGTCATCTAAAACTGTCAAAATAGATTTCTTCAGTCTTTAAGCTGGTCTGGCTATTTATTTACGTTTGTGTCGCGCGACAGACCGCACCATTGAATCTAGATGACTGAAAATTTAAACATTTACACCTTATTGAGTGTACAAAAAGAAGCATATTTTTTTTTTAATTCCACCCTAAAATAGATTTTTAAGGGGGAATTTACAATGTAAAAGTGTGCTAAATGTGTACGCTTGTTTGTGTCTGGTAGTTTTGACTTTCGTTTTTTATTTTGCAAATCATCACCCAACAAAAGACGAGAAAGAAAAATGGCTTCTCAACTAATCACCACTTGCTCTATTTTTTAATTGATCTCCCCGGAAAGGCTTGCTGCCAAACAGTGATCGTTTGGCGACAGTACCTATTGAGTGACTAACCAGATCTGTCTCTCCTCTTTGTATCTTTTTTTCCTTCATCTTCTTTCTCTTTTCTTCGCCTTATCTATTCATCAACAAATGTTTTCTGGTTCCTAAGATCCGCTCGCCTAGGATCACCTTCATTCATACTTATTATACCTTTTTGTGCATCCGTATTTATTAACCCTTTTCTTTCTTTATATGTATTTTTTTCTTCTGTAATTCCGAATCACACACATATAATTGAATTGTCTTCCGAACGAATCAAAGAAAAAGCAAAGTAAACGTTTTTCTTTTTTCTTCTCTTGAACACCTCTCGTTTCTGGCCCGCGAGGACTGATCCACTCGGAAATGGAAGACCTGCACCGAGGAGGAGCTGAAATCTCTGCTTGGGGCCGGCCAATCGGATGGGGCGATCAATACTTCACGCAACCTTCAGTTCTTAGTACCAAATAACCCTGCTCTCTTTGTGTTTTATGCGAGATTTTCTTTTTCACAATCTTTCTTTTCTTTTCTTTTTTTCTTTCCTCAAATCCTGTTTCAGATATGGTTTCTCTATACACCTGGGTCAACATGACATTAGCAATCATCCACTCACCTGTTCAACCATCCACTTCTTTACATACGGTTTTAAGAGAAAGGAAAATATTGAAAAAAATCTTCTTCTTCTTCTTTTTTTAAATAATAATAATAATAATAATAATTATTATTATTATTATTATTATTATTATTATTATTATTATTATTATTATTATTATCATCATCATCATCATCACCCCAGTTGCCTGGTGGTAACCGCTGGAGTTTGAGTGACAGCAAGTCTCCTCAAGTCTCCAGCCCTCCTCTCCTAGTACTCATAGGTCACAGTAATTCTACGATTTACAGTTTCACACCGGTTGCCCAGTGGTTATTGCTGAAGGCTGAGTGACAATAAGTCTCCTCAGGTCTTCAGCTAACGTCTCCTCTCTCTTTCGCATATCATGTCAGTGCTACAATTTGACTTTTCAAATTAATTTCCCTTCCTCTGTTGGGTCATTATTGACAGTTAGCGTTGCAGTCCTTATATTTCTAGCAACTTTCCTCAGTATCCGTGCAGTTCCCAGTAGTGCTGTGGTCTGTACAGTCTCAATCTTTCCCCTAATCCCGATCTCCTCCAGTCTCACCCTCAGCGTTTTGGGGACAGTTCCTAGTGCGCGCCACTATGACCGGTACTACCCTGGCTTTCATGTTCCACATCTTCCTTTATTATTATTATTATTATTATTATTATTATTATTATTATTATTATTATTATTATTATTATTATTATTATTATTATTTGCAATCTCACACCAGTTGCCTGCGAAAAGTGCTAGTCATATAAGATTTACGGCGCCAGCTGTTAGCTGTGGCCTAACAGAGGAGGACAGAGTAAAAAAAAACACCCAAATGGTAGTGGAAGTACAAACCACTGCATTGTTTTGATAGGCGAGAGAGAGAGAGAGA
Source organism: Thysanoteuthis rhombus (assembly GCA_963457665.1). Classification (NCBI taxonomy): domain Eukaryota; kingdom Metazoa; phylum Mollusca; class Cephalopoda; order Oegopsida; family Thysanoteuthidae; genus Thysanoteuthis; species Thysanoteuthis major. The sequence continues at coordinate 4,890,322 of OY735239.1, read as the reverse complement.
GAGACAGACAGACAGACTGACAGACAGACAGACAGACTGACACAGAGACAGAGAGACAGAGACAGAGAGACAGAGACAGAGACAGAGAGAGATATCAGCTGAAGACGGAGGACACTAATTCTCACTCAGCCTTCAGCGATGACCACCGAGCAACTGGTGTGAAACTGTAAACCACAGGATTGTAGTGGTTTATGAGAGAGTAGAGAGGAAGGCTTGAGACTTGAGGAGATTTGCTGTCACTCAACCTCCAGTTTTAATCACCAGGCAACTGGTGTGAAATTACTGATGATAATGTTACGATCTCGTTATCAATGTTTATATCGTGTGAAGTTGAGAAATTCTTCCATTTAATTTGATGACTGCTGAAAATATTCTGATTATCAGTAGTTTTCACACTTTAATAAGGGTTTCAGGAAAACAATCTTGTTAACTGCGACACAAGTTCTGAGACGGGGGAAATTCCGTGTTAAGACAACATTTGAATAGGCTAATAATGTTTGTAAAGAATTGTGTGACCTTAAGAGACATTGGCTGAAGACGGATAGACAGCGTTTCTTACAAAGAAAGAAAGCTGTTACCTGAATAGGAGGTAGATAAGAGAGAGAAAGAAAATTAAAGATTTCTCTTTTACATCATTCTGCGTAATGCTACTCCTTTTTTTTCTTCTTCTAAATCCCTTATCGGGATAAAAAATGAATGCAAGGAAGAAAGAAAGAAAGAAAGAAAGAGAAAAAAAAAACGCAGACTAGACAGTGTTTATAACTAATGTATACACTTCATATCTATATACATAATTTGTTTACCCTTGCCAATGAATTATACAGTATTTCAGTCGATATTTTTCTTTTTTTTTTCTTCTTGCATTGATTATTCATTCTTGTTTCGGACATTTTGACGGGGATTAACTTGAAAAAATCAATCGGAAGCAAATATTTTGGTAGCATTATTATTTTCATTACAGAGATTTACATTCTGACTGATGCTGTCAAAAGTTGTACGTGAAACATGGCGGTTTTTGAACAGAGACCGGTCTTTTTCTTGTTTCCCTTCACTCAATAATAACGATATCCAGTCGTCTCCTCCTCCCCCTACTCCTCCCTTCCTCGTCCTCCTCCCCTACTACTTCTACTACTACTACTACTACAACTACTATTACTAATAATAATAATAATGATAATAATGATAATAATACTAATAATAGTAATAATAATAATCCTCCCCCCACTCCTCCCTTCCTCGTCCTCCTCCTCCTCCCCTACTACTACTACTACTACTACTAATCCTCCTCCTACTACTACTACTACTACTAATAATAATAATACTAATAATAGTAATAATAATGATATTAATTATAATAATCATAATCATAATCATAATTATAATAATGGTAATAATAATAATGATGACGACAGCAACGACGATGATGATGACAGTCGAAAACTGCTGTGAAGATGTAAATGCAGAAAAAATGATAACAATATTCTTTTGCCATCCCACATTTTGATCATTTCCCCCCATTTTTTTAAATTCTTATCTTTCACCCTCCTCTTAGACACCTACATACGGCCAAATCGCGTTAGATACATCGATGTGGCCCATGGCAAAGATCAAAGTGCATTTGTTTTTTCCGAAGCCTCTTGGCTTAGAAGTTCAAAGAAGCAACATCTGTGATTCCTCCCAGGATCCTGATTCCAAGGATTCCTCAGGAGACTACGCCCAGCTTGCTCTGGTTCGTCCTGAGACCAGGTTCAATTCGCCATGGGGTTCGTCCCGAGACAATGTCAAGCCTGCCCCCGTGCCCTCGTGACATCAGTCGCAGGGATTAAGGAAATCCTTACTCCTGTCTTCACTTGGACGTGCGGGAATCAACCCAGAGCTCGACCTGGTGTTCCAACACAGTGCCATATTTGCCGTTGTTTTGAGAGAAATAAATAAACTCGTAAGATCAGCGAAATAAAAGCTTACCTAAATGGGTGACCATCTGAGAATACCAGAAGCCTTATGCAGCAAGAAAATTGATCTGCGACCGTCTCAGCCAATAATCCGTCGCCGATCAACGGAACTTCTTGCCAAGCAAGAACTGGACTATGCACCCAGTCCTTTTCTCAAGCACATTATCCTTCATGGTGGACACAAGGCAGTGTGCTCTCCTAGGAGCTCCATTATTTATATCAAATGGCAGCATTCATTTGTCATCAGACAACTTCCCTTCCCTCTGTTTGTCTTTCTTTTCCTTCATACTCTCTTTCTTCCCACCCTCATTCCTTTCTATATCCTTTCTTTCTTCTTGGCTGTTTAGCTCAATGGGAAGAGCAACGCTGCGTCGAAGCTGCTATTTTATCTGTCCCGGGTTCAGCAGCAGCCCCATTCTTCTCCAATTGTTTATTCTATTTACGCTGTCTTTACCAAATGTTTCATTCTCCGGGTAACAATGGGAGGTCATTTCGGTTTAAAATGACATAACTCATTCATAAAGACAATTATCTTCACAAATATGTTGAACAATTTTGTTTTTGCTGTTAATATGATCCTGGATTTTTAAGCTCAATTGGCGTTATCATCATCAGTCTTTTAACGTCCGTCGTTGGATAGAGACCTTTCTTAGGATCTGCCACATTTCTCTATCATTGGCGTCGCAGAGCCAGTATTTTCTAAATTTGTCTTGTTCATCTCTGTATATTTTATTCTGTTGGCCTCGGTTTTGCATGTGATCTCTGTGGATCTATGTTGTGAGTCGTAATGTCGATCTGTTGTCAGCCATTCTTGCAACATGACCTGCCCATTGCCATTTGAGTTTTATGATAGATTCTATGATGTCTCCAACTCCCGTTTTCTCCCTGATATACTTTTCTGTCTTGTGATCTCTCCAAATGAGGTTGAGCATGGTTCTCTCATGTGCACGTTGCATGTTTCTCAGTTTCTAATTCTTGAAAATGGAGATCTCACATGGTTGAGTACGGTATTTCGGCTCAGAAAAATACAATCGAACATTTAGAAATCGATTCTACAAATCAGAACAACTGATAACCAGAGGAAACCATGAAAAAGAATCCAGATCAGTTGAAAGTTACATCGAATTAAAAAAAGAAAAAAAATCAATTAACGCCAAACTGTTATTATCACAAATGATGTACGTCAATGAATCTGTTATAGGATTTGGCATAACAGGATTATGTCCCTTTGATCACGGAACGCATACAAAGCTTTCATGATTATTTCTCCTTCTTCAATAGATCCTGCATGATTGTTCAAATGAGGATTGTACGGAGGTTCAAAGTAAAAAGTTCAAACGGTGCAACATCGTAACAGAAAGCATCAATGGAATTTCCTTATCTGAACTCAAACTCAATTAGAAACCGTCAACCAAAACTGTCAACAGTTTCGTAAGTTTTTGGATGGTGATGGCTGCCTATCTATCTATCTATCTATCTATCTATCTGAACTGTCAACCTAAAGAACTGAAGAAACATACGTTGATCAAGTGTGTCTTACAAACTGACTTTCTGTCTCAAAGACAGGCTCTGATTCTGACTCTCTCTCTATATATCTATCTGTCTCTCTCTGTCTCTCTCTCTCGTACTCATACGTATGCTTGAGTGTGTCACACTTATAGGTCGCACCAATGTAAATAAAAGGCTGAAAATTTAAACGTCAATATTCTATAATGTGCAGAACAAAGAGTTTTTCTTTTGTTTTTGTTGAAAATTCGCCCTTGAAATAGGTTTTACATGTAGATCTAATTTACAATGTGAGTATATGCTAAATTGGTCCCTCAGTTTATGACCGGTAGTGTTCACATTTTTTTTTCAGGACCTCTTAGGGATCTCCTCATAACAAAATCAAAAGGAGTAGCACAATTCGTTGATCAGTATTACCCCAATTTTTTAATTGATCATCCCAAAGACAACATGCTGCCAAAAAAAACATTGGCGTTTCTCTCACCTTCTTATGGGCAATGATCCATGCAAAATATCCGATTTTTTTCTATGGATAGATAGACAACAAGTCACCTTACTGAATCTACTTAAAATCTAAAGAAACCCCCTTGAAAAATCAAAAAATCTACGTTGGGTATGTTCAGTTTTGGTTCACAGAATATGACACCGGTATGAAATGCCTGCAGAATTGATTTCTACGGATAGTTCGGCATTTTCCTGATTAACGAGATGTCCCGTCGGGTGGTGGGTAGTCTTCTTGTCGTTTCCAGCTCTCAGATACTAGTTGTAGTTATAATTTTGACAATATATATTACGTAAATATTTTTTTTCAATGAGATGACTACCTTAGGTAGTGAGCGGAAAGTTGTCTAACAACTTCATTTAATATATATACATACATACATACATACGTACATATATATATATATATATATATATATATATATATATATGTGTGTGTGTGTGTGTGTGTGTGTGTGCGTGTGCTTGTGTGTGTGTGCGTGTGTGTGTGTAAACAAGCTTACATACCTATATTCATACATGCACACATATATATATGCATATTTATATCCATATATACTTATATGCATATAATCATACACACCTACGTATATTAATATACGTATACATACAAACACATATGTATAAACATACATACATATATACATAAGCACACAGATATACATGCAAACACACACATATGTACACATACAAACACTCACGCATATATACATACAAGCACACATACATACATACATATATATATATATATTCATAAATACAAACAGACATACACGTATATACATACAAACATATATATATATATATGTATACAAATATATATACATGTATACACACATACATACACATACAAACGCACCCAAAAAACTCACATCATTAGAAACACTACCACACTTGAACACACACACACACACACACATACATACATACATACATACATACATACATATATATATATATATATATATATATATATATATATATATATATATATATATATATATATATGAAAAAGAACATACAATTAAAATTATTGAGGAGGCTCGCTGAACAGAAGGCTATTATTTTCTGCTCGGGTGCAGAGTTTAATATCCGCTTTATCTGCCAACTAAGACCTGTGGATTCCTAATTATCCTCTCCTTTATATATCATATTTTAAAATGAGACAGAGAAACCTGTCACGTGTTGATAACAAGAAATCTTTTCCTTTTATAATTTTGCAAAACAGTTCCCTAAACCCAAGTCAGCTCAATTAACGGTGTGTTTTTCAGGTTTAGGAAGCTACCCCTTTCATATGATACACCCAACAGCTACTTATACCTGATTAACACGTATAAAACTACACATTAGATATATTCTAACGTTTTCAACGAAATACAATGCTTATTATCTGCAAAGGCTCTACCCCTCAAATAAAAAGACTGTTTTGAAGCATTTTCTTTGTTCGTTTTTTTTTTTGATAGATAAAATTCGCAGATGATTATAAATAACTAACCTCAGGTTTTTCCATAACAAGGATGCAAAAAAAGGTTTGGTTAGTCATTCGGAACAAACTGTCATGTGATTAACGCTTTTGGATGCATGCCATGTTGGGGATGATCAATTAACACGTTAGAAAAAAAAGGATAATCAATGAATAAGTTACTCATCTCACCTTTTGTTGCATCACTAAGATATCAGAATTCGAGAAAAAAAAGGAAAATGCATCCGGACATAAAATAGTGACCAATTTATTGTCAGCATGCACTGTAAACTGATCCCCCACTAAAAACCTGTTGGGGGGGGGTAATTTTTAAGAGACAAAAAGACTAGAAATTTTTATTTGACATAATGAGAAGTAAATGCTTGAATTTTCTCAAGTCTAATTGGTGCGACCTATACACGTGGTACATACATAGACAGACAGCGAGCCAGACCAGTTTGAAAACTAAAGAAACCCCTGTTCACAAATTTGATGATAGTTTTCGTTAGGTACCATGTAAACACTTTCAAGTTCAAAACCAAAATTTGCATCTCTCAGCTAAGAAAATACCCATGGATGTTTCCCGTTGCCACAGCGTGTAGTTCAAACTTTTACTTTTATCTTTCGTATAACCTCAATAATTACCCAGAATTTATCGAATCGAAGGAACGGAAATGGTCTATCATTTTATCAATCCTAACTGCTGACAGATTAAATATTATTCATCCTCTTTATAACGATTGAAAGGATACCCCAAACTGCTGTTGATATATAATGTCAGCTCAATTATCTCCCTTTGAATGTCGGCCTTGTTGTGTGGGATTTGAATATTTTCTTTGTTGACAATATTTGATTAATTCACTTCAGTATCAAGCTTAACCAATGAAAAAACGGACGTTCCTAACCATAAGAGTAACACATGTAGTTTCCGTTTCATTGGTCTTGATTGAAAGATGTTATTAAGAGTTCTCTCAATCAGCTGTGAACTGAAGATTAGATAGGTTTATAGATTATCCGAAAGTGATTGATGAAAGAGTCGGTAATTGATGAAAAGAAGTGAGATTGATTGTGCAAATGCTGATGAAGGGAGACGAGCGTAATGAAGAGACGGTGGGGTGGTTACAGATAAAAGAGAAAACAGCATCAGTGAGGTGGCTGCTGAGCGTGAGGGGACGTGAGAGAAGGAAGGAGGAATAGTAGGAAAATGGCTGAATGACGGGTGAACTGTTAGGTAAGTGGCTGAGGAGGAGAAGAAGGAGAAAAGAAAGTTAAGGGAAGTATGGAAAAAGAAACAAGAGCAAAATAGTCAACAGTGATAATAATAATGATAATTATCGGCGTGGAACATGAAAGTCATGGTAGTGCCAGTCATAGTACGTGCACTCGGAACCGTGACAGAATCTTATAATATGAATAAAACCATGTCACAAAAGCAAACATGGATAAAAAAAATGATCTGAACAGGATTTCAAGGGGGTCATTTTACAACGTATATTTATTATAGATTGGTCACTGGGTTTGTGTCCGACAGCGTTCACACTAGTCCTTTTGAAAATATGTGAACCTACAAAAGGCAACAGAAGTAATCTATTGATGACCACTATTTTTATTGATCACCCCAAAAAGACATGCTGCCAAAAGATACTGATTGGCCATGTGACAGTTTCTTTCGAGTGATTAACCAGACCTGTTATTCATTCTGATCAATGCAATTGAATTCCATCTTCCATCAGTTCTTGCCTCTTGAAAATTATAGTATTTTCATAGATTCGCCTGTTACCAACGGATGGGTGGGGGTCTGATATCCCTCTTTTGGGATCGAGTCATAGCATTTCCGCCGATCCCAGAACTTCGGTGATCAAGATGTTCCTCCTCCCTAATTTCCCCTCCCTCTCATCATCATGGATACTTGAGGGTAGATTTAACAAATTCTTAAAAAAAAAAACCAACTTAGTATTCTTAACGGGAAAAAAAAGACAGGCTCGGTCAGTCACTCAAAGGTCTTTTGGCTGCATGGCACGTTAGGCGGGCGACTAATTAAGATATTCAAAATGACCGGTCAATGAATGAGTAACTTTGTCAGGCAGTGATAAAATCAATTGAAAAAAAAATTTTTTTAAAAAACAAACAAAAAAACAAAACGAGACAAGTGTCAAGACCGGTTTTTTAATGAATTACCGTGCAAATTGAACCCTCACTAAGATACCTGTCAGGGATTTGGTAAAAAAAACTGTTTTTCAAGACAGAGAAAGGATTAGATGTTAAAATGTTCGGTCCCCAAGCACAACTGCTGCAGCGCAACATAAATTTATCGATAGTCATCTATAAATATCTCGAACTCCGTTTTCCCCTTAATATACTGTGCTGTCCTGTGATCTCTTCATAGGATGTTGAGCACGACCCCCTCTTACACACGTTACGTAATTCTTAGTTTGAGGGTCACTCTTTTGGTTAGGTCCCATGTTTCAGACCAATTAGTGACAATGGGATGGATACACTGATTTGAAGGAAAATTCTGTGATGAGGGGCATAACTGACCTAGTAATTAGAAATGTGTTTTTGAACATAATGATAACATAATGAGAATACTGAATTTAAAATATTATCCTCCCATGTGATAATCAGTAATGTGTTTATGTACCCTTTCCAGCAGAGAGACGTAACTGATGTAGTAAATGGAATTTGATGTTCTGATGATATAATGAACATGCTGAATTTAACGGGTGATCCTCTCATATGATAATTAAATGTGTGTTTGTATCCTGCCGGTCACGAGGGACGTAACTGATGTAGTATAATAGAATTTGATGTTCTAAAGACATTATACAATAAAAAATCAATTAGATAGTTATAAAAAAACAAAAAGCAAAACAAAGAATTATGAAAAATCCAATTGTGGACAAAAGAACACTATTCTCTAAGCTCACTGCAATGCAAAATCTCAACTATATACCTATATAAAATGCAATGTGTACATCGATATATATACATACATGTCGTCATTTTCGGATTGCACGGGCAACCTGTTATCAAAATGATCTTCGTAGCATAAATTAAACGAGTTAATACCTGCTTCAGAGAGTTGTTTTGACACTTGATAATCATAATAAAAGAATCAATATGTCGTAAAACCACATCATGATTTTGCAGTATTTACAAAAGAAGAAAAAAAACGCAATACTTGAAATTCTAGACAGGGTAATTAGTGGTAAAATTGCTTTGAAAGACTTGTTTGACATTAGATAACCATTTTATGAGAACCAATAAGCAATAAAATCTTCTAGATGTATCCGTCTAAAATTGTTTACATACACACATACATACATACATACATACATATATATATATATATATATATATATATATATATATATATATATATATATATATATGTATATAACTGTTAGTCTCACAATTGAAGCCGTCACTTGATTAACGACTTTAGACAGCATGGCCTGTTGGGGTAGATCAATTAAAATAAGAAAATAGGGGTGATCAATGAATCAATTTTTTATTTCGCTTTTAGCTTGGGGATGATCACTACATCAAAAAAATGTGGGGGCTGGCAGACATGAGATAAGGGTCCAATTTAGCTTAAACTCAAACTGAAAACTAGAAACATTCTATTAAAGAGATTGTGAAAAAGCCGCCTTTTTAGACGTATGGAGTGAATATTTACATTTCCAGCCCCCTAGCTCAATTTGTATGTGTGATACATACATACATAGCCAGCCAGCCCAGCTCGACTTATAAACTGAAGAAACCTATGTTGACAGTTTTGGTTATCGGTTACTCACACAGAGAGAATATATATATATATATATATATATATATATATATATATATATATTGCACCGGATATTAAAATAGAACTTGGCTTTGAATTATAGATCAAACATCTTGATTTCTTCTGGGATAAACAATCATTATATTTGAAATGATGAATCATAAACCCTATTTCAATTTATTTTGTTTTGACTCGTCTTGCTTTCATCCTCTGTCCGTTAATTTTTATCGCAACTCTCGGATCATTATTCTTCTAACGATAAATATACAACAAAATTCCAAATTATACTTATAAAACTTGTATAATAGAAAAGATTTTAATGATTTCCTTTGTTTGCTCAGTTCCAGAACACAGATACTTTATAGTTTGCTACTGCTGGCTGCTTTTGTAACACAGTTTGTATGGTCAAATTTACGAACGGATAAGCCTATCCCTGCACCATTTTGTCCATATCTGCTGGTTGTTTCTAAAGCAACTGACAATCATCATCTTCAGCAGAAGCAGCAGCCTTTTAGCGTCAGTCATTACAATCCCAATAATTTTAAAAAGAGGAGTTAACTACCAATGCATCCTCCCAATAGTCACTTACGGAGTAGAAACATGAAACCTAACCGAAAGACAAACCTCCAAACTGAGAAGCATGCAATGCGCACATGAGAGAATCATGCTCAAACTCACATAAGGAGATCAAAAGACAGCACAGTATATTCGAGGGAAGACAGGAGTCTGAGACATCCATTGAATTTGAGAATGGGTTGATCAATAAATGAGTTACTTCTCTCGAGGTTTGCCGGTTAATGACCACTAAAAGTTGACCACTACATCTACGTAGGACAACAAATCTCTGTAAAATCTGCGAAGAAATCAAACAAAGAATCATCCTAGGATGACAAGCCTTTGGCAGAGCAAGCTCAACCTACAAAAACAAGTCGATCCCAATAGTCTTAAAAAGAAGAGTATACAACCGATGCATCCTCCCAATAGTCACTTATGGAGCTGAAATATGGAACCTAACCAAGAGAAAAACCTTCAAACTGAGAAGCACGCAGCGTGTGCATGAGAGAACCATGTTCAACCTCACATAGAGAGATCACAAGACAGCATAGTATATCAAAGAGAAAATGGGAGTCAGAGATATCACAGAATCTATTAGAAAACTTAGACGTTAATAGGAAAGTCTTGTTGCAAGAATGACAGACAACCGTTGGACATCACAATTCACAACATCGATCCCCAGAGGTCACATGCGAGACCGAGGCCGATAAAATACAGGATGGAGAGATGAACTAGATAGATTTAGAAAATACTGGCTCTGCAACGTCCACGATAGGGAAGTGTGGTGGATCCTGGGGAAGGTCTATGTCCAACGACGGACGATAAAAGAATGATGATGATGATTATTGGACATAAATCCTTGCCACGTCTCTCTATCATGGACGTCTCCGAGCCCATACTTTTTAAACTTGTCTATTTTGTCGTGCTATCTGATATATTTGCCAGCCACAATTTTGAATATGTCCATCGGTTGTCTGCCATTTATACAACATGACCAGCCAATTGCCATCTGAGTTCTCTAATGGATTCTATGATATTCCTATCTCCTATTTTTTCTCCTATAATGTACAGTGCTGTCGTGCAATTCTGTCTATGTCATGTTGATCATGAGACTCTCTTGTGCACTTTGTATGGTTCTCAGTTTGAGGGTCAATCTTTTAGTTAACGACCATGTTTTAGCTCCATTAGGTGGAGGATCCATTGGTTGTATTTTCGTCGTTTTAGGATCACTGGGATTCTCTGGATCTTATAAGTGTCGCATGTTCTAACAAAATCTTGCCGACCCATGGAAAAATTTTTGTCCGATTTCTTCTATTTTTGCGGGTTTAACCGTCATAAAATCCAACATTACTGCTTGTACGATATAAATTCTATCTCTCAACATGTTACCTTTATCTTATGATTGAATGACAAGTGGAATCAGAATTTATACAACATTGGTAATATCCGTGTCTGGGAGACAATATAAGAGAATCTTTCTTTTTGTGTCGGAGATAATGACGTCTGTACACCAACTACACTTTAGGTCAATTCCTTGACGTGTAATTTGTATTCACCCGATTCAGTTCCAGCGTAAATAATGTACATATTTGACTGAATTCCAGATGATCAGAAACTTCGTATTCACAGGTCATAAGCGTCTGGCTCAGGATGAAAATAACGATTTTGAGACAATACGAATAGCGGGCTCTCTTTGGTTTAACGTTGTTATTAGACGTTGATATCAGGGGTCGGCCGTGTTGACAAGCAAATGGCTTCAAGTGACTAGATCTTTTAATGACTGGCTTTAGGAATGTCTGGAATTGATCAATGTAGCATAAATTTACACTATAAATTTAAACCAAGATTGAAACATCACAGGGGGATGAAAAGTAATTTCCAACACAATTAGGAGTATGTATTTAAATATTCAGCCCTCTAGCCCGTGTGACCTGAACGCACGACAGATATCCAGCCAACCTGAGCCACTAAAAAAAATGAAAAAATCTTATAATGACGGTTCCGATGACAATTTTTGTAGATGGCTTTTAGATAAATACCCTAAAGCTACTCAGAGAGATAACACTATTTTTATTGCCTAAAGAAGATGTTTTCAAACACAAACTGCCATTAGAAATAATGGATCGCTCTATGATGCCCATGATAGAGAGATCTGGTGGATTCCAAGGAAGATTTATGTCTCAAGATGGATAATAAATGGCTGCTGCTGCTGCTGATGATGAATCTTTTTTAAAAATAATTTTTCTTCCCTTCTTGTTACAACCATGATTTCTTATGTGCTTGCATGACAAAACGTCTGCCTTTTGCGAAGTTCGGAACGTCGTAAAAAAATGTATTCTTGGAAAGCAACAACCACTGAACTTAAAGAATTAAAATAACGAAAACGAATTCTTGATTTCAATGAAAAAAAATATTCCCTTGTAATAAAATAAACATATTTTTCCTCTTTCATTCCTGGAATGGCTTCCATGATTAAAGCAACTTTGACAGAAGCTTTGTATCATTTTTCTGTTGTTGTTCAGCCCGAAAAATATTGAGGTTCCACGGTGACTGTAATTTCAGATCAGTGTTAGAGACCGTCATCTAAAACTATCAACATAAATCATTTAAGGCTCTCTAAGTTTTTAAGTGATTCTACCTGGCTGGCTGGTTATATATGTATCTGACACATGTACAAGGCGCACACATGCAGCTAGAGGTAGTGGGCTGAAATCGTAAAAAGATTTTTCCTAATTGTATAAAAAATAATCTGCCATTTTATTTTTTTGAAATTCCCCCTCAAAATAAATCCCTGGTAGGTTTTCAATCTATAATGTGAGTTTAAACTAAATAGGTCCCTTAGTTTGTGTCCGGCAGTGTTCATGCTTACTTAAGAGAAAAATCGGACTCTCTGATGATCAAATGAAAAGTTAGAGAAGTGACATTCATTAATTACCCATTTTTCCATTTTAAACTGATCACCCCCAACAGAACATGCAGCAAAAAAGTCATTGGTCACATGACGGTATCCATTGAGTGGCAAACCTATTTCGATAACAACCTTGTTGTTTGTGAAGATACAGCTTGAATGCATGGGAATGTAAATATGTATGTATCATCGTTTTCCGCTTATACTTTCATCGAGAGTATTGTAGTGTTAGGTACACACAGGCAATCGTTAGCGAGAGCTACTTCCGGTTTGCCAGGCCCGTTGGAGCCTTATTTTGTTTACATTATCTGGTATTCCCAGCTATCTAGCAATTGATCTGGCTTGACATTGTTTAACTTTGGGGATTTTTACGAGAGCCAGTGTATCGAACATGATTTGGGCGTAAATCCCTAGCCTCGGGGAGGTCTCCCTCAATCCTAGTTCTAGCAGAGTAATTTGTGGAGAAGCATTGTAACATTTTTATAGTTTTTGGTAGGATTCAACGGTGGATTGGGTCATGGCCAAGTGAATCATTGTCGTCCAATCTTCAGCTAATCTCGGTGATTGGTAATGTGAGGCTATATCATCTATTTTACATGTATAGAAACAAGAGCCTGGTTTGAAAAAGAATGAAATATCTTGGGCGTATGTCATTTGGCAAAGAAATATCTGGCGATAATTTGGGAAGGTCTGTCATGGACATTGTAGGGACACTATTTTCTGAACTTGTGTAGTTCGTCTCCCCATCTTATATTTTGCCTGTCACAATTCCGTCAATGATCTCTGGGGCTCCACGCTGTGAGTCATCATGTTCAGCGGTTTTCGAACATATTTACGATGTCACTCGCCCTTTGCCGTTTCAGTTTTCTAATGGTTTCTGTAATACCTTTGACTCCTCTTGATATGATGTGATGACTATGGATATACCCATTCGATGTTAAGCATTATCCTCTTTTGTATACGTTGCATGGTTCTTAATTTGAGGGCTGATATTTCAATTAGGTTCCATGTTTCAACTTCATAGGTGACTATCGATAGATTTCATTGGTTATATATTCTGCTTTTAGTCCAAGGGGTATTTCTCTGTTCATGAAGTTTGGACTTGGTTTACCGAGAGCCTGCCACCTACGGGGACTCTTCACTTGATGTCTTCTGTCAGGGACTTCATGCAGATTTGTTGTCCTAGGTACATGTGGTGGTCTTATTTTTATTTTTTTTAGGTGTGTATTTTCACCAACACACATATACACACATCCAGGCAAGAAAAATGAGGCAATCATTTTTAATCAGATTTTCTGGCAAAATCCCTCTTTATACATTAAGTGTTGTTATATAATCGTAGATTGAGTATCTGACAGTGTTATACGACAGTGCTTTTAGTGTTTGTGAACAGGGTATGTTTTTGCATGGGATATCTTTTTCCTTATTTTTCTTCAGAAAATAGAGCCATTCGGTCAACCTTTCCAATAGTTGTTTACAGTACACTTCGTCAATGTTGTTCCATTCATTTATGACTGCTTCCAACCTTTCCTCGCCAATAGTTTAGCCTTAACACGTGACCATATGTTCTCTATGGAGTATGGAGTTAATATCTTAATATGATTGAAAGTGCTCAGCACATTTTTTTACCAAACGTTTTATATGCATACATACCTACACACACACACACACACACACACACACATACACAATTATGTACACAAAGAAACACGCACAGTCAGGCAATTTTATACATATACACAACAGTATATCAACGAACCCACCGCTTGAAACATAGTTATTATGGAATGTAGACCTGAAAGTTTAAACAAATGATGATCGATCTTTGTAATTAATAACCACCACAGAATTATGTGCGTTTACATAGGCGGAAATTACATGTAAAAATATATACTGGTTTTGTTGATCACAGAATTAAAAACTGTCATTTGGCCAATGTCTTTTTGCAGCATGATGTGTTTGGGGTGACCAATCAATAAAAATTGAAAAGGTGATCAGGAATGAATGAGTTACTTTTCTTGATTTTTGTTGGCTACTGACCACCTGAAAAGTTCAAATCAAAAGGAAAACATGAATGATGTAAGACACGAATTAACGAATCAATTTAGCATCAACTTATATTGTGAATTGAGCAGCTTATCAAAAGTATTTGGGGTGGGTATCTTGACATAATAAGAAGTACATGTTTTCAGGACTGTAGCTCTTTTGGTGTGGCTTATGATGAGTAATAGATAGACTGTTAGCCAGCACACCAGACTCACTTGAAACCTGAAGAAATCTATGAAGAAAGTTCTGGTGGCAGTTTTGATACACGGTTTCAAATATTTCTTGTGTCAAATAAATGTATTTCCTCATTATTGGTCTCATGGATGTATATACAAGATGTGACCGGGAAGTATTAAGGAACTATGAACAAGTAGAGGATCAATTTTGTGATCATAAGGTGGAAATCAATCAAAGGAGACATTACTGCACATGCGGGGACATTCAATCTCCCGTGGGGTTGCGCGGTCGAGAATGAGACACTATGTTTTGAAGTTGTGTACCGTATGCTCGTCCCCTGTGACTGCTGACTTTTCCCACAGAGATTTCAAACGGTCAACAATACCAAGGATAAGATGACCTGGCCGCTGATGGCGATCCTGAAAAAGGACTGTGGTATGATTTTATGAGATACCAGGTGGATAGGCTATATTGCTGTTAATAATAAATGGGTGTTACTACTAAACTACGATGAATAAACCGGTTCTCTCACGATCACCGAAATAGAGCAACGTTAAACCCAGTCAAAATCTAGCCGAGTGAACCTTTTGGAATACTAAATGTCGTAATTTGCTCGGGAGGCATCCCTGTGGCCCTGCTCATCTTCAATATATCTTTGGATATTTCTTGGCTTCGGGTGCCCTAAACGTTGCCAAGAGGGAACACTCTCTCTGTACTAAGCTCCGAAACATAGCAAGTAAAAGCTCTTCACTCTTGGTCAAATATTAGCCGACGGGGGCTTCAAAATTGCTAGAATGAGATCGTAAATACAGACTTTTTTTTTCTCTTTTGAGTATCATTTATCGAAGGAAAGTAAGAAAATTGGCCTACACATGAACTTCAGCAAGAGAAAGATCATGTACAACAACCACATCGGACAGAAAAGCACTAAAATCGAAATCAAGGACACAGAACTGGAGGGAGTAGATCACTTCATCTGCCTAGGAAAACGAATCTCCATGAGACCCTCAAAAGAAGAAATCAAGCGAAAAATCACACTAGAATGGCAACTCACGACATGGATCCCCCAAGATCACATGCGCAACCAAGGCCGGCCGTCTATCAGATGGAGAGACAAGCTAGACAAATCCAGAAAGTACTGACTCCACGACGCCCACGATAGAGAAATGTTGTGAAACCTGGGGAAGGTTTATGTCCAACAACAGACGTTATGAGACTCATGATGGTGAATTACGATATTCAAGTCAATCTTCCTGTCCATATAACTAATCATTATAACGATTCGAAAAAGCATGCCATATAAACTAGCATCATGATACGGTTAGCCCCATGTATCAATGGTATATGATGTAAAGCCTCTTCACAATCATACAAGACTAGCTTCTCCATTGTCAAACTCCATTCTGACGAGCTTAAATGACTTGAATTTTGAATCTCAATAATATCTTTGCATTAACTGAAAAAAGATCTCTGAATATGGCCATGAACGGGGAATTAATACAATAGAATTTTTTTCTCGATAAATGGTATGGTAATCAACATAATTCTAGAAATAATTCGAGGCAATTCTTGATTGAGACTTTGAAAAAGATGGCCAACAAGAACAAAGATGAGGTAGCTAATCGGATCGAATCCAGGCATGAAACTGCAAATTCCTTATCTCAGAAATACAGTACGAAAAAAATATGTTCAAAAAATCTGGTTCTTCAAATGGTAAACCGCCATAATCGACAATCTCAAGTCCTATGCTCGAGAAGGGCTTTTCTCAGCTCCTCCAATGTTGACCATGACTGTGCTGACTCCTTTTTTTCCTAGTCTCATCCCTCTATCTCTTATCTACCTTTTTGGGTACAGATCTGTTAACCTTCTGCACCATCTATAAATTTTTCTTCTTGCCAGGTGTCTAGCCCATATCCATGTTGTCTCCTAATTATTCATATATCTTTTACTTTGATTGTTCAATAACCCATTCTGAAATGTTTCTTTCAATTAGAGTCATTCTCAGCATTGCCCTTCCCGACGCTCTTTGTAACCAATTTTGATTTTTTTTCTGCTACTTATTGTTATTCCTTATATTGTTCTTTCCACCGCTCTTTGAATCATTCTGAGTTGTTTATAAATGATTCAGTTTGTTGATTAACCAATTTTTATCTTCTTCTATTCATTACTTTAATTCCTAACAATGTTCCTTCTAACGCTCTTTATTTTATTTCAATCGATATTCGGACCATCCTCATCTTGGTTGTTTTTCATACAACGTTTCGACCGTTGCACTCTAGTTACTTCTCCAAATCTACCAGATGATACCTGACGAAGGCCGTAGAGTGCAACGGCCGAAACGTTGTATGAAAAACAACCAAGATGAGAATGGTCCGAATATCAATAGAAATAATAATATTACCTCATCTCAATAATTCTGAGATATGCTTTTTATTTTATTTTGACTTTGTTTTCAAGTAATTCAGTTAGTTTTCAGGTTTAACATCCCTGCGTTATAGCTAATATAACACATTGATTGTACAGTTCGATCAACCATATTAGGTGTGTAGATCATCTCCATTTTTGTTTCCTAATTATTTATATGATCATTTTTCTTTTTTAATATCAATCCTGACATTGCTCTTTACGTCGCTCTTTATCACTAATTTTCACCTCTTTTAGCTACCAGTGTAATTCGTAATATTGTTCTGCCAGTCGTTATTTGTATTATTCTGGGTTTGTTTTCAAATGATTTGGTTAGTTTCCATGTTTCATATCCGCAGATGGCGACTGGTGTTTTACATTCATCGTACATTTTAATAAACCATGATAAACCATAAAAAGTTTTCTTTTTTTTAAAGGGGGGGGGGAGAATCCTTTTAAGTCGGACTGCATTGTTAAATACATCCGTTTTTATCGTCTCCGTTCTATTGTGTTGGGTTGTGTCGTCTGCTATTATCTTCGTAACAACTTCCATTATTAGAAAATAATGAATTCAGGATATGTCGTCCATCTGCACCGCGAACAGACAATGGAGATATCACTATGGAAATATCGTAATGAATTTAAAGTTTGGAAAGCAGAAAGAAGAAAAAAAGGAATTGTCGGAGAGGGAATAAGATATGAAGAGAGGCGTAGTAGTTTTAATAGACGGTTGAGAACGAAGGAGGAAGGAAGGGAAGGAGAGAAGGGGAATGGTATAAGGAGTGCACGGAGGGAGAAAAGGAAGAAATGAAGAGAGAAGGAAGGTAATATGGAAGGAATACAGGGAAGGAGGAAGGTTAGTTGGGTGGAGAGAAGGTATAGTGAAAGGGAATGAAGGGAGGAAGGGGGGATGAAGATGAGGAAGGAAGGAGTGGGAAGGAATGATGGGAGGAAGGGATAGAGTAAGTGAAGATGAGGAAGGAGGGAGGGGTAAAGAAGGAGGGGAGGGATGGAGTGAGTGAAGATAAGGAAGGAGGAGGAAAGGAAGGACTAGAGGAAGAGATGGAGTAGGTGAAGATGAGGAAGGAAGGAGGGGAAGGAAAGACGGGAGAAAAGAAAGTAGCGAACAAGAGAAAGGTAGAAGAAAGGATAGGGGAAGAAAAGAACGGACGAAGAACGAAAGGATTTACTGATGGACGATGGGAGGAAGAAGAAAAGGAAGGAAAGTAGGAATGGACGAATGAGGAAAGGAAGAACAAAGGAATGAATTCATGACTGAATGCGAGAGAAAAGAGGAAGGAACAGAGAACGATGGAAAGAAAGAATGAATGAATAAAATGGAGGGGTAAAGGAGCAAGGAAAGAAGGTAGGGGGAAGGAAGGGGAAAGGATGGAAGGAAAGTAGAGATGAATAAAGAAAGGGAGGGAAGAAGGAAGAAATGCTCGACATTGCATAAGTTCAGCAACCGATGTATCTATCTTGGTTTGGCTCTAACCCCCTTAGTCTCGGTTCAATAACCCTATTCCTTGTGCTGAGTAACTGTTGAGGCATTGTGTACCATTATCAAAGGCTTTACTTTGACCCCAGCGGCAGACTGAAACACAACTTACCGAACCTAAGGTGGGCATTCTACGACTGGGCCTCAGTAATCGATGACTAACGTATAAAATAGCAAAAAAAAATACTTTGTGTTTCAAAGCAACACAGGGAAAACAGAAGAGGGGTATTAAACAAGAACCAAAAGTTCAATGAGGCACCCACTATATAGTTCAAGCAACATTGACAAATCTCGTGACCTTGAGTAGAAGAATTTCAGGTTAGAAACATCTTATCAAGGATCGCCCTGATAATCATCACTTGGAACAGGTGAGAAAATTAAGTTTAAAACAAAGGTCAGACGCCATTTTTGCAAGATCACGTAACTCTGAATGGGAAACTTTTTCTCTACGTAAGAAGCATCTCATCAAGTGATACGTTCCTACAAAATTTCAAGTAAATCTGAACGGCTGAGGAACAGTACTGGGACAGACCGACCGACCGACCGACCGACCGACATACCGATCAATGGACTGACTGAGTATTTTATAAAGGTCGTGAGGACCCCTCTGAAAATTATAAGTGGAGAAAAAGACTAAGGGGTCAAAAATAAGATAAAACAAAGATATAAGAATACTAAGTAGGAAATCAGATTGCCTTTGCTGTTTTCTCATTGGATACAATGTAAAACAGAGAAGGAAAATGAATATTTACAGATGCTTGATACATCATTAGAAATACTAGAAAAAAATCCGTCAATGTGAAATGAAACAAAAAATATCGGATGCTAATCTACAGTGTTTTCGGCAATATCTCTTATCCACGAAACAATTTATATTATCAGTATTCAGTTATTAGATGATTATCGCTGGTCTTCTGTGACATCAGTTAAATTTTGTATTCCATCATAAGAGAACGATTCCAGTTTTGATTTGACAAATGCCTCGATAACTTGAAAGTGTCAGAACTGCTGGCCATCCAATAAGGATGGAATTTGTTGTATCCTGGAGGCAATTGAATATGCAGTATGTAGAAGAACTTTCCATCCTAGCCATGTTGTATATCAACTTGGTGCCTCGTAACAATCTTACCGGTTGACTTTTTTTGTCCAGTAAAGGTATCTTATCTTTGTTGCATCGAACAAACGAGCTAGTTGCTCCCTGAAGCATGACGTAGTTACTATTCCAGATTTGAGTAATTCGCGATAAATCATTCCCTTTGAAACGAACCAAACTCAAAGAACTCTCTGTCTACCCCAAGAGACGTTGTGATGGTTTTATTTGATTTTTATTGTCGTAATAAATGCTTTTTTTTATCGACTGTGGCTCTCAAAAATAACATTTTCACGTATCGAGCAGTAAGATAGATAGATAGATAGAGAGGGAGAGAGGGAGAAAGAGAGAGCATTTTTTTTAATGCTGACCAATGATCATTTCCCAAAGTTCTTGTGGACCTTATTTCAATAGATTCAGATTTTCTATTACGTTGATTGTAATACGGTTGATTGACTACAAAAGTAACAGAGGGTTGAGATACCTTCAAAAGCAACGAATAGTTGAATCACCTTCAAACCATTTTAGACAGTTTTCTAACATTCCGCAAGCGATAGCAATAGCATCTTTTGCATCAGATTATTACTTATGATATAATGAAAAAGGATGAAATCCTTTAGAAACGGTTACTTTGGGAAAAGCAACGAAAAAATTGGAAATGGAACGTGATACGAAGGTAGCAAAAGAAAAAACTTAATCTGAACTCGTCTTCACAGTCAATAATCGAACAACCTCAGTGTCAAATCTTGAAGTCCTGTAAAAAAAATCCCATCAAAGAATTGATATAGTTAGAATAAATTCAATTTATGATATCTCCGGCGTTTCCAACTGAAAACGTGTGAAATAGATTTTTTCCAAAAATATAAAAAGGAATGTTGATAAATAGAATTAAGAAAGAGTCTGGTGGAGTACTTATGCCAATTTTCGAGTTTGTGGATAAACAGTATGGCCAAGAGCGCTGGGGCATACAAATAAACACATATGCACACTCACACACACACACACAAACACAAACACATATATGAATATCTTTGATAGCTACGGTCGTCCAATAAAAAAAACGCTGTTGGATTTCAAGAAAGTAAACAGAAAGAAAGAAAAGAAGAAAGAAATTAAGACAAAAGAAAGCACAACTAAAAAAGGGAAAAGATAAGAGAGAAGTCTTCCTAGACGAATAAAGAAAAAAAAAGATGAATGAAAACACAATTGGAATTGAAAGAAGGCACTGAATAACGAATGAAGAAATCATGATGTTGCCAAATATGATTTGTTATTTACAGCCAAAAACTGTTTTTTTTTCTTTAGTTACAATCT
>OY735239.1:4861623-4864123 GCA_963457665.1 Thysanoteuthis rhombus | reverse complement strand
TACACACTCCAGTTCACATATTCTTACACACATACACACACACACACAAACATATATATATATATATATATATATATATATATATATATATAAGCAATTGCTTCGCCTTATATACATATATATATATATATATATATATATATATATATATATATATATATATATATATGTATATGTATGTATATATATATATATGTATATATATATATATATATATATATATATATATATGAGGCAAAGCAATGGCTTCAGGAACTGCCACAGAGACGACCATTCAATCGAACGAACAAGATAAATCAAGTTAGAGCGAAGAGAAAGTTTCGACCCATACCAAATTCAGATTCACCTCCTGGGTTTGTTAATCAGAATATACCGATAGAAAACCCCAGGTTCCAACTCCACCGTTACTCTTCTACCATTCAACAATCTGCTGAAGGCCATATTAATCATGGAAACGATGTAAACTGACTTAGATCGATGAAGAGCTTTGCAAAATGGCTTCCGGCAACAACAATCAGTGGAAGTATTGAAACTGCACAGAAGGTCTCAGAAGAAGTAGAAACTTAGAGTACGGTTGGTATAGTCAACGCCAAAAGAAAACGAACATTTCTACCGAATATCTCATCTATTCAATGTAGCACGAACTTTCTTCTTAAACATGATGCCTATCTCTGACCCTGTAATTTTCTTTTACTGTTTTCCCCCATCGCATCGTCCAGTTATTAATATCATTTCCTTCGTTGCTTACTAGTTCTTTCTAGGCCTGATCTAGTTTCAATACTGGTAGGGATATTGTCTATCAAGTCACAACGAGAACCTCAGGCTGACAGCACTTTTCTAAGTATGCGTGTCCAACTCAAAATAGTCGACGTTTTCGTGACATGTAGGTCATATATGACTTACAATTGTTCTAAAAAGTTCTTCAGTCTTGAAGGAATGGAACCAAGAGCTCTAATCCCCACTAGGATAACTCTAACCTTACTTAGCATATAATTCTTTCTGATATCCAGGATTTTAACGTTGTCATCTAGAGCCAGACGAGTCCATTTTCTACTCTTTGGGGGTGTCGACCTGCCAGGTTTCACAGCCACAGAGCATCGTGGATATCACGTGTGAATTACAAAACCTAAATTTGGTTTCGAGGTAAAATTCCAAGTCCTGCATTTCAGTCTGTAGTTAAAGTCATTAGTTTTGCAGATTGAATGACCAAAGACGTACAAGTATTCTTTGTATCTATACTTCAGTTGGTCAGTCCACAGGATGTTTCAAAAAGTTCCCAATGGAATTCAATGAAGGTTTGAGAGAGGCTGTTTGACAAAAAAAAAAATGATTATGGATCCTAGGATAATTTCTAAAGATTGACGGATATCTTTACTACAAGATAGTTTGATACGGAAGCTTATAAAAATCCATCATGAATACGACAACAATCAAGTCAAAAGTGTCCACGATTTAGATAAAGCCGACCCAGGATCTTCAGGGCTAAATCCTTTCTATGGAAGTTCGATTTGTCGAATTTGGGCATAAAATAGCTAACATGTCAACCCAGCTGAAAGGATTGAATGCTTTTGTTATCGTAGTAATCTTGAATTCTGGTTTATGGTCATGGTTCTTATTGTTTCTTTCGCTCACTCTAACAATTTTGAAAATATTTGTTTGGCCTGTGATGTTATCTGCAATGGTGCATGCAGCAAAAAAGAAGAAAAAAAGCTGTTACCTCCCGCTATCCTTGACATAGGTCCAATTTGTTTTGGTTGCTTCTCTTCGTTTTTTATGTTGACTTCTGACAAATTCAATTAATATTTTCAACTTTCCCATCAGGCTTTTAACGTCAGTTTTTGGTACGGACTTTTACCAAGATTCACCAAACCTCTGGATCGTGGGTAGCTCGATACCATCATCTCCAAAGTCGTCACACCATGCAATTTTAAGTCAGCTTATCATCTGTAAAGAACCATTTTGTTCGTCGTGATGTTAAACAATTGACAACACTTCTCGTCAACTTCATAGAGATGAGATGTGACTGACTTCCAACTGGAATATCTCATCGATATGTATGTATGTATGTATGTATGTATGTATATATATACGTATAATATGTAATGTAAAGAGTGAGACGGACTCGAGAGTAAAGTGTTTAGAGGTAAGGTTTATTAATCCTTAGATGTAAATGGTCCAAACATGTTTCGGGATTTTTCCCATCTTCAGTGGTGTGTGCAGTGTGAGTAAGTGTTTAAAGTTCCCATGTGGAACCAGAGTCCACTATCAAGAGCCATGTATATATATATATATATATATATATATATATATATCTATATATATATCTATATATATATATATATATATATATATATATATATATATAATTATTGCACATCATTATTTGAGCTAACACAAAATTGTTTTTTTTTATCTTCTGAGATTTCAGGGGCAATTATGAATTTTTATCTAGGATCCCCCCATAAAATCAACCTACCAGTTAGGCAACTCTTCCATTTAG
>OY735239.1:4849123-4856623 GCA_963457665.1 Thysanoteuthis rhombus | reverse complement strand
TGCGGATCTGTCTCTTGGTTAGGTTACATAAGGGGCACTTTATCATAACACTTCTTCCGCCAAGAAGTATCACATACTATCTCTGTCCCGTAATAGTTCTTGAATTTAGTCGTATTTTCCAAGTGTAACAACTGTCATGAGATAAAGATAGTATCATTTGAGTATTACCAATCAGATATAAAGATGTATTACACACGTGCGTATACAAACTACAACACCTGTACTCATACACAAACGTGAGCGAGTGCACTCTCTTTCACTTGTATATCACGTCCGTCAAAACGATTCTTATTCATACGAACAATTTTTTAAAGTGTCTATCTGAAAAGGTTATCAAGTATTAGTGGAACAAAGATCAGTTAGAAACTAGACAGTCCTGGTTAGTCATTCAATAAGAACCAAGTCTTGGGGGCAACCAAGTATGAAACTAAAAAAAAAAAAGGTGATAAAAGTATGAATTACTCCTCTCACCTGATTCTTTTGGGGGTGGCTATTTCTAAAAACTCAAACTAAGTGACCAATTTAGCATAAATATCGTAAATTAAATCCCGAAGTAAAGAAAAAAATTGAGATTGATTGGAAAAAAAATCATTATAGAAATGGGGTGTTAATAAGAATGGAAAAGGGTGGGAATGGGTATGTGGAAAAGTTCATATTATGAAAATGTGTGAATGTGGGTAAAGGGTCATGGATATTTGAATATCATATTTATAGAAGCAAAAGAACGTAATTAGCGGGGGTTTCAATAAGTGGGGGATATTATTTGTGTGTACGATATAATATAAGGCTTGGTCATATAAGTAAATCTGTAAGTACATACATCAACATAGATACGTACATGCAGCGTGAAGTGATATCACTCTCTCTCTCTCTCTCTCTCAATATATACATACGAATGCCTAAGTTTGTTTATATATATATATATATATATATATATATATATATATATATATATATATATATATATATATTGTAGCCACTTCAACGTAGCAATGCTTTTAACATTACTCTGAACAGTCTCCGGTAATGCAAAGGCCAACTTAACTGATTCCAACCATAATTTTCAACTTCTTTATTCTCGGACATTTGGCTTCCTTCAACGCACATTTACGTATAAGGAAATGGGTATATGTAGTCCAACAGACGGATTATAAATTGTGTTGGGAGATCATCTCAAATAAGTTTATTTATAATATAACATAATTTATTATCATACTGTCGGATCGCATATATCCATTTCCCAATACCCAACTGTTGCGCTTGAGGAAGAAAATGGACCGAGAATAAACGACATGAGAATTTGGGTCAGAGGCAGTTATTTGACCTCTGTATTAGTGGTATATATATATATATATATATATATATATATATATATATATATATATATATGAGGATACCAGCCTCTGGGTCTGAAGCTAAGGTTTCGATCGTACCTCGTAGTACTGGATGGAATAATGTATAGTATAGAGCTACACTGAGGAGTTGTAATTAAACGAAACTGCAGTCTGTGGATGACACAATAATATGTATATATATATATATATATATATATATATATATATATATATATATATATATATATATATATATATATATATATATATATATTCTTTGTTTGTTCGTCTCTCTCTCAATATATACAGTGTAGACAGATCTACAGCTTTAAACACATTAAAAAAACTTTTTTCGAAAAATCTATTGAGTCACTTCAGTCACTCATTTCCCAATACCTGTTAATGTATATTGCGTAGTTTTTTTTCAGCGTTTTGTTTCACATATACTTATTTTTATTATGGTACTACCTCTAACAAAACAATTTTTGGTATAAAATTAATAAATCTTCGTATTAAATACGTTTTTTGCGTAACCAAAGCCCCATTTGTAAAGGTTAAATGATCTGTAGTATACGATAACATCCGAATACAATACATAATGATAATGCTCCGTATGAAATAGCAAACTACATGTATGACATAAGTTATATAAGATCATTGCTGAAAGGGAGATGCTGTTTGAACAAAACAGATGGGGTGACATGTTTGGATAACTGTTTTGTTTTTAAAATCCCCGAAACGGTTACGTGCTAAACAACTGATGATCCCGACTAGAGAAAAATTACTCATAGTACCATAATTGCAAAGTATATGCGAAACAGAGGAAAATACTCTAGAAAATTACGTAGATTGCATTTACAAATACTAGGAAATAAGCGACTGAAGTGACACAAAATTTTTTTTTGAAGATTACTGTTTAAAGCTGTTGAGCTTTCTTGACTATGTCTGCATATTCGACAAGCAAGGTATTATATTTGCGTGTATGATTTATGTAAACTTGTACAGCTAGTTCAGTGAGCTTTTTTTTGCTTATTTTGTGTGCAACTTGTGTGTGTATGCATATATGTGTATATAACTTCGTCAGTTCATATCTGATCATCCATATATATATATATATATATTCATTTATATTTGTACTTATGTATTTGCAAATGCACAGGTGATATATATATCTGCGAGCACACACAGCATCCATCGGAACAAATATAAAAACAACTTATGCACGAATGTGCATTCATTATGTATGCGATGTAATTGTGAGAGCGCACGGGGGCTTTGTGTGTTCGATGCTGAATAAAAACTTTATGTACAAGAGCGTGCAAATTATACACATCAATGCACGTGCTTACATGCCAGTACATATCTGCACATAACATATCTACGATAATTGCCCATTCTGGTCAGTTTGCGTCCAAACTATTAATCTGTCTATCAATCTCTCAATGTGTTACATATATGCCTGTATGTGTTAAAGTAACGGACTGCCTGGGTGTAAGTGTTTTATCAATACACGCAGTTGTATAGCTATGAATAGGGACAATGAATATACAACGTACGTTCTTGAGAGCGTAAATTATACAAATACACATATCTATCCGGACATGTATATCTACAAGTCCTAGCAATATGAAAATCTAATCATATACATCCATGCACGCGTATGGAACATTTATATATACGTATCAGATTGAAACAATATGGTAATTATACATGTATAGCTTTAATTCTAACAATTATATGTTGGGTGTATATTTGTCTGTATCGTATAGCCTCTTCCTCTTCATCATCAGTCTTTTAGCGTCCGTCGTTGGATATAGACCTTCCCCTAGATTCGCCACAATTCTCTATCATGGGCGTCACGGAGCCAGCATTTCCTGATTTTTCTCTAGTTCGTTTCTCCATCTTGTGTTCTGTCGGCCTCGGTTTCTCATGCGATCTCTGGGGATCCATGTTGCGAGTCGTAATGTCCATCGGTTGTCTTTCAATCTTGCAACATGGCCTGCCCATTGCCATTTGAGTTTTTTTAATAATTTCTATGATATCTCGGACTCCTGTTTTTTCCCTTATATACTGTGCTGTCTTGTGATCTCTCCATGTGAGGTTGAGCATAATTCTCTCGTGCGTTTGTTCCATACTTCTCAGTTTTCAGGTCTGTCTCTTGGTTAGATTCCATGTTTTAGCTCAATAGTTGACTACAGGGAGAATGCATTGGCTATATACTCTTCTTTTTAGGATTAATGGGATCTTCCGGTTCTTGAAAGTTGAGCTTGCTCTGCCGAAGGCTTGCGATCCTTGGGCGATTCTTTACTTGATTTTCTCGTATTTGCGTATTAATACGCATTTGTTATCTAGGTTGTTATATACACAGCTAGTTTAGTTCTTATCTGACAATCACACACACACACACACACACAAACACACACATATATATATATATATATATATATATATATATATATATATTGTCCATTGTTGTGCTTGTATATGTGTACATGCCAAGATGATACATATAAACCAGTATGCGAAGCTTCTATCAAAACAAATATGGATCAACCTGTCCATACATGTTCATATTATATGTGTTTGTAAATTGACATTAAAGAATATATGCTTCAGTGGTTAACCAGTGTTATGTATGAGCAGTTTATGTTGTTTAATGGCGATCATTGCTAGATATGGACAAATGTTAAAACAACCCGGTCTTTGAATAATTGTATTGCTTTGTGAGTTGAGAACAGCTTCTATGCATTTTCCTATTTCATAATGCAGGTATATTTTAGGTCGAAATAGTAGCCTAATGTGTTTCCGTGGGTGATGAATTAATTGAATTAGCCGTCTATTTTGAGTGCTGTTCAATGTTAGTAAATTCTCTTATTTGCTGGTTTTGAGGTTTCTCCATTGTAAATTTTAAGGTAATCTTGACAGGGGATTGCATACATGCATACCTGCAGATTATTACTGTTGGTGTTTTCATGATATCTCTAATTATTGTGAGTGAGGTTGTTGTAATGTGATATGAATGTCAGGGTCGTTAGTATTTCTGGCGATTGTCGTGGATTGTAATTGGAGGATAGTACGTTATATCTGTTAGCTGGTGTTATAGGCTTTTTTATTATTATTTCTGCAAGTGTAGTGTAATTTGAATGCTTTTCTATTAGCACTCTATATGAAATGGAGGAAGTAGAAAAGGTTACTAAATATGTGTTCAATCCCTTTTTCGTCGGTCTTCTGGTGTCAGGGACTGCCCAATAATAAAGCTATTAGGTAGTAGCCAATAATGCCTTATGTTTATATCTTGGGGATACATCGAGAGAGAATCGTCTATTTAACGGTGATATTTTTTAGTCATGATGCACTCGAAAGAGATAACATTCCAAGAATTTCAAAAAGAGACATGCTAAGAGGAGAGCCCATGGGTAGACCAATTTATTTATGGATGAAAAGAAACTCAGGTTGGTGCTCAGTGGATATACTCCAATGAATGTTACTCAGGGTATGAAAGGGTTATTTGTCTATTTTTATACGAGCTTTTTTGAGGGTTGAACATTTTTCGACTGGTGTATTGGTGTAGGGAGATTCAACGTCAAGGCCAGCCATTAATTTGATTTTGATGTGGGTGTGATGTGGTTCTGGTGGATCTGTACAGGAATTTCAAACTTCCTTGCTGTCTTGAAGGGAGGATCAGTATGTTGAGTATTTATATTACACCGATATTGCAAAGCTTCCATACGCCAACAGCTTCGTCACATAATTCTCTTATGCAAGAATTTTGTTTTTTATAGATGAAGTATATATGATGCAAGCGTGCAAGACGAGCTCATACGTGAATATGTCGCTCTGTATTTGTAATGATAGATGCTGTGCATGCTCACGGATATCTATCACCTGTCCATTTGCACATACATAAGTAAAAATACGGACGGACAGATACATGGATAATTAGATATAAACTGACAAAGCTAGAGGTATATATGATTATAAATTGCGTTTTATAATATTGGAACTCTTATTTGAAATGATTTCCTGTTATTACATGTTGAGTGTATCATTTGGCTTGGGAAACGTGGATAGAATAAGCAATCGAACCGATACAGCTGCTGCAGAACCTTTGATTGTTTATTCTACTTGGGTTGTTTGGGCCAAGTGATACATTCACTGTGTAACAGAATGTAATTTCAAATCAGAGTGCAAACATATTATAGCACAGTATACAATAATTGTTGGAGTATCATCATCATTCTTTTAGTGTACGTCGTTGGATATAGACCTTCCCCAGGATTCGCCACAATTCTCTATCATGGGTGTCACGGAGCCAGCATTTCCAGAATTTTTCTAGTTCGTTTCTCCATGTTGTCTTCTGTCAGCCTCAGTTTCTTGTGTGATCTCTGGGGGTTCATGTTGTGAGACGTGATGTCCATCGGTTGTCTTCCAATCTTGCAACATGGCCTGCCCGTTGCCGTTTGAGTTTTTAAAATAATTTCTATGATGTCTCGGACTCCTGTTTTTCACTTATATACTGTGCTGTCTTGTAATCTCTCCATGCATTTGTTTCAGGTCTGTCTCTTGGTTAGGTTCCAGGTTTCAGCTCCATAGGTGACTACAGGGAGAATGCAATTGTTGTATGATTCGCACAATGAAAAAATATATATATATATCGACTCAGAATTTACCCACAAAACAGTTTTGTGCATTTTGAATGAGCACAATCTTGGGTGTGTTTTTCATCATTTATTTGAACCTACTCACATGCAAGGGTTTTTCAATACAAATTTTTCAGCAGTATTTCTCAGTATAGGTTGAATGTCGTGACAGATCAGTAGCCAAATGGTTAGAGCCTCGGACAATCGAATGAACAGGCTAAATTTAAGCAAGAGCAGATTTTTCTTTCTCAACTCTATATTCTTCCAAACTTTGACCTTTAAACCTCACGCAAACTTTTCAGTTTTGGTAGAAAAATTTCTTTCAAGTTGTATGAGGGGGTTCTATTTACAATTCTGGTTATAGAGCTAGACTGGACCCCCATTGTAGACGTATCTGAAATGAAAACCTTACATTTTGCCTGTAACATACAATCAAGCTTGAATTTCATGAAAAGAAGTTCGTCAATTTCTATGGGGGTCAGCGTTTCTTCTTATCATTCATTTGAACGTGCTCGCGTGTGACAGGCGCAGTGTTTTCTTAGAAAATTAGTGGACTGAAGGCGGTAACTCGTTACACCAAAGTCATGGTGGTGCATTAGCTGAGCGGTTAAAACCTCAGAAAGTTGGCATATTCGAAATTAGAAGATTACAATCTGCCTGCAGCACACACTTTAAGGTTGAATTTTACAAAAACAAATTCAACGCTTTCTATTAGGTCTACGTTCATGCTCTTAATAAACTAATGCACACGCGCATGTTTTTGTTTTTTTTCAATTTCCTTTTTGGACTGTGATTTGCAATCTTTAAATCGTCACGGTTTAGTAGCCAGGTGAGAATAGGCCCGGTAAAAGGAATTGGCGGACTGAGTTTCCACTTAGACAGAAGAAGTTTTTCCCTCTCAGAGCTAATGTAATTTTGGTTTATCTTTATTATATAAAGTTCTGAATTCTAAATTTCTTCTTCAAATTTCATGTGCTTTCAACCTAGACCTTCAAACTTCCTACATGAAAGGAAATATTTCAATTTTTAGTCAAGGGGATCCTGTTCACAATATCAATGACTGTAACCGTAATTTTGTTCGTTATTGGTGATTATGGATGTGAGTTTCTTTTTCTCCCTGTGCTTATGACAGTTTCACACTGGCCTGTACACATCAACCTTGGAATGAGTGCTAGTCCAATCTGTGATAAATCCCAGATGTGCTGATCGCCATTTTCATGACAACGCACGTACTAATATCGAATTTATCAAAATTACACCATCGATTTATCCAGTTGTCTGTATCCAGGTCCCCCCACCGAAAAAAACAAAACAAACAAAAAAAAAAAAACCAACAGGCAAACAAAAACAAATGGAATCGGTGAGAGCAGCAATACACCAGTGTTTAGAAATGCAGTAAATACAAACGACGGACTGACCCACTACCAGACTAATTAACCCCATTAAATCCTAAGTAGGGAAAATTAGCAAGAACACACCAGGATGCATAAACTACTGCATCAAACAACAACTACAGATACACTAAT
>OY735239.1:4761623-4844123 GCA_963457665.1 Thysanoteuthis rhombus | reverse complement strand
TGTAATTGTCGGCTTTAGAAACAAAACACTGCAAATATACCTGGGTGAGTGAACTAGATTAGAGGAGTAGATATGAAGTGGATATTTGGGCATTCACCTTTCCATTTAGCAGTTTAGCTCAATGATGTTTGCGACGCTTCTTTCAAACAGTTGCCTAATCGGTTGCAGATTCTATTCCAGCTGCAATTTATTTTTCTCTGATTACGCTGTCTAGACCGAGTGACTCATTCTCCGTGTAACAACGACGTTTTTCCAAATAGAGTTTCAAACGATACAACACGAATATAAATATTCCGTTGGATTATATAATTAATAATACTTACATATGCACCTTCATACCCACACATACACGATATATATATATATATGTATATATATATATATATATATATATATATATATATATATATATATATGTATACTGTAAGAAAAAGCACCATAGTATAAACAACCACTCGACGTAGCATTTATCGACTTCAAAAAGGCGTTCGACTCAGTAGAGATCCCTAAGGTCATGGGTGCCATCACTCGACAAGGTGTAGATCCAGTATATATATTTTTCAGTATTTATATATAAGTGCTGAAACATATATACAATCACAGAAGCTCCTTTATCAGGTTACATAAAGACTTGGATTCCTTTCAGCTCCAGAAAGAAGTAAGACAAGGTGATACCAGCTCACCAAAACTCTTCACAGCCTGACTCGAAATGATCTGCAGAAAACTAGACTGAGGTGAGTACAGGAATCAGAATAGACAGAGAGTATCTGAGCAACATCAGATTTGCTGATGACATTGCCCTTTTTGCAGAGAACCTACACGACCTCCAACTAATGATAGATGAACTAAATGAAGAGAGCTAGAAAGTCGGCCTACACATGAACTTCAGCAAGATGAAGATCATGAGCAACAACCACATCGGAGATAAAGCACCAAGATCAAAATCGAGGACACAGAACTTGAGAAAGTAGACCAATACATCTACTTAAGACAACAAATCCTCATGAGACCCTCAAAGGAAGAAGAGATCAAGTGAAGATTCACACTAGGGAGGCAAGCCTTCGGCAGAGCAAGCTCAACTTTCAAAAATAAGGAGATCCCATCAAACCTGAAAAACGAGTGTATAACCAATGCATCCTCCAAATAGACACTTATGGAGCTGAAACATGGAACCTAACCAAAAGATAGATCCGCAAATTGAGAACAATGCAACGTGCACATGAAAGGATTATGTAGGGTCTCACATGGAGAGACCATAAGGCAGCACAGTACACCTAGGAAAAGAAAAGAGTCAGGGACATCATAGAATCCATTAATAATCTCAGATGGCAGTGGGCTGGCCATGTTGCAAAAATTGTAGACAACCAATGGACATCACAACTCACGACATGAATACTCTGAGATCACTTGAGCATCCGGGGCTGGCAGTGTATTAGATAGACAGATGAGCTGGACAAATTCAGAAAGTACCAGCTTTGCGACTCCCATGATAGAGAAGTGTGACAAATCCTGGGGAAGGTATACGTCCAGCAACGGACGCTGAAAGACTGATGATGATGATGATGATGATGATGATGATGATGATGATGATGATGATGATGATGATGACGACGACGACGACGAATCACGGCTTGTAACTCGGTGAGTAACGTGTAATGCGTCCACGTACTTTTGGTCAGGTAGCATATAATTTCGAATGGGCTTTGGGGACCTTACTTTCATACAGCACTTCTTCACTTTTCATGGGGAGGTGTGAGAGCTTTCCCTGAGGTCAGCAGTTCAAACCGATGTGCATTTTTTGAGCGAAGACCAAGATAAATACGTTTTGTTTCATGTAATGATACAAAAAGCACATATTTCACCTTAAATTGTACTTGACAGTTTTCTTATGAAGATAGTCTGCTCTGCGTCTTAAAAGCCATACCCTGTTTATGATAACCTGTCTTTGTTTCTGGTTTATTTTAAAATTGAATTAAATCAATTTTTTTTAGTATAATATTACTTAAATCTGCAGAATAGCAACTAGAAACAGTTTTTGTTTTGGCAGTAGCAGAATAAGATAATATTTTACAACCATGGAAGCCAAAAAAGATTCATAGAACCTTACCAAAAGAATGACTCTCAAACTGAGAACCATACAACTTACGCAAGTGAGAACCTTGGAGAGATCACGAGACGGCACAGTATATCAGAGAAAAGACAGGGATCAGATATCATAGGAACCATTAGAAATCTCAAAACTAGAACATGCTATGTATGTAAACTGACATAGCAAAAACAGAAAAGGCGATTATTATCTACCTCTAACTAAAGATATACGTTTGCATGTATGCACAGATGTGAAGAATAAACTCGTAAATAGCCCTGTACACTGCAGTATAGACACTGATGAAGATCAGAATTGAGCTGGGGTATAACATTCAAACCACCCGTTCTTGTAATATCACCGAAGTTAAGCAACATTGATCTTCGTCAGTGCTTACAAACGTGACAATCGGATTTTTTGAATGGATCTTATAATATCTCTGACCTCTATATCTTTACTGTAATATATTGTGCCGTTTTGTGATCTCTCCAGGTTATATTGAGCATGATTTCTTTCCGTGCACGTTGCATGTTTCTCAGTTTAATCTGCTTTCTTGGCAGCCTTGAAGGGTTCAAATATCAGTGAGGATCATTGCCATTGTCAGTATCATTGTTGTTACCAGGAAAAAACGAAGTCAGCTTCAGAGTAGGCGTTTGACAAAAATGTGTTATTGAGTTTATCATAAGCCGGGCAAGATAGAATTTGGAATCAGGTGCTGTGCAATAAGAGAGACTCCGATCTGACGCCAGATAGCTGGAAAAATGCAATTTCCTTAGGAAAAAGTTTTATCTGCCGTGTCAAGATAGAGGCTACAAATATGTTTAAGCATTGGAAGCGACTTGGGAATAAAACAAGAATTGGAAAAAGAAAAAAAAAAACAAAACAAAAAACCGCAGAAATGTATGAATGATCATAATTCAAGAAGTCGGAATTTTCTCAAAACGGAGCAAAAGAAGTGACAGGAGTAAATGCTAGCATGGGGAAATAGAAAACAAAGAAAGAGGGATGAAAAGAAGGAAAGAAAGATAGAAAAGATGAGAAGAGAGGGGAATGTATGGATGATCATAATTCAATAAGTCAGAATTCTTCTGTAAGAGAAACAAAAAAGGTGACAAAAGAAAATGCTAGCCTAAGGAAATAGAAATCAGAGGAAAGCAGAAAGAAGCGGAGGAGAGAAAAAGGAGAGAAACGAAGAAAGAAAGAAAGGGAAATGTATGGAAGATCATAATTCAAGAAGTCAGAATTTAAAAAAAAATCAGAATAAAAGTGATGGAAGAAAATGCGAGCATAAGAAGAAAGAAATGAATGAAAAGTAAAAAAGAGAGTAAAGAAAGAATGGGAAGGAAGGAGATCAAAGGGAAAAAAGAAGGAGAGGAAGAAAGAAATAAAGAAAAAAGGGAATAAAGGGAGAAATAAATAAGGAGAGAATGAAAGGGAAAAGAAAAAAGTAGAAAAACATCGGAAGAAGGAAGGAAAGAAAGAAAGGAAACTGGAAGAAAGAACAAAAAAAAAAGAAAGATACAGAGAAGGAAGGAAAGAGAAAAAGAAAGAAAGAAAGAAAGAAAGAAAGAAAGACAGCAGGAAAGAAAGAAAAATACAAATAAGGAAAGAAAGAAGGGAAGGAAGATAGGAAGAATGAAATATAGAAGGAAAGGAAGAAATATAAAGGTGAAGGAAAAGAGAAAGAAAGAGAGGAAGAGAAGAGAGGCTGTATGTAATTCAAAGAGCTAGAGCAGAGTTTTCCTGAAACGGAACAAAAGAAGTGACATGAGAAAAATTCCAGCTCGTAGAAAGAGAAATGAAAGGAAGTCAGGCAAAATGAAACTGGAGACCATTATATGGGGGAAAAAAGCTGGGAAAAAAGTAAGAAAGATATAAAGAACAAAAGAAGAAGGAAAAATAGATGAAGCAATGAAAAAACCAAAAAAAAAAAAGTGGAAGAAAAGGGGCAAGGAAGGGAAGAAAGATATAAAGAATGAAAGAAGAGAGAATGAAAAATAGGTGAAGTAAGAAGGAAAAAACTGAAAAAGAAATGGAAGAAAAAGGTTAAGGAAGTGAAGAAAGACACAAAGAACCAAAGAAGAGAGAATGAAAAATAGGTGTAGTAAGAGGGATAAAACTGAAAAAGGAATGAAAGATGGGGAAAGGAAAGGGAAAGAATCAACGAAAAAGGTAAAGAAAGAAGGAGAAAGAAAAGAAAAGACGAATAGATAATCATCAATCAAAGAGTCAGCAATTTCTCGAAATGGGGAAAATGACAGGTGAAAATATTAACATAGGGAGAAAGGAATCATATGAAGACAAACAGAAAAGAGGAAAGGAAGAAGGATAAAAATATGGAAGGAAATATTGAGACAAATAAAGAGAAACGAGAAAATGTATGGATGATCATAACTCAATAATTTGGAATTCTCCTACAAAGAAACTAAGAGAGGGACAGGAGAAAAAGCTAGCATACAAACATTGAAATCAAAGAATGATAAACAGGAAGAAAGGGAAGAAGATTGATAGAAATCTGAAAAGGAATGTTGGAAGACAGAAAGAGAGACGGTAAAATATATGGTTGATCATAATTCAAGATGACGGAATTGTCCTGAAAGAAGAAATGAAAAGAGTGACAGAAGGAAATGAGACTATGCACAGAAAATCAAAGAAAGACCAATAGAAAGAAGGGGAGAAAGAATGATCGAAATATTGAATGAAATATAGAAAGAAAAGGAATCGGGGAATGTATGGATGATCATAATTCGATAAGTAGGAATTCTCCTACATAGAAACTAAAAGAGTGACAGAAGAAAACGGTAGCATACACAGATAGAAATCAAACAAAGATAAAAAGGAAGAATAATAGAAAATTGGGAAGAAGTATTAACAGAAGGAAAGAGAAACGGGGACATAAATTGACGATCATAATTCAATAAGTTGGAATTGTCATGAAAAAAGAAACGAAAAGAGTGACAGAAGAAAATGCCAACATATGCATAGAAATGGAAGAGAAACAAATAGAAAAAAGAGAAGAAAGATAGATAGAAATATGGGAAGAAATGTAGGAAAGAAGGAAGGAAGACGGACTGGGAAATGTATGGATGATCATAATTCAAGAAGTCAGGGTTTTCCTAAAAAGAAACAAAAAAGAGTGACAACAGAAATTGCTAGCATACACAGATAGATATCAAAGAAAGGCAAACGGAAAATTGTGGGGGGGGAATAGAAAATATTGAAGGAAATGTAGAAAAATAGAAATAAAGAAGGAAATGTAGAAATAGATAAATAAAGAAAGAAAGAGAGACATTGAAATGTATGGACGATCATAATTCTAAATGTAAAAATTCTCCTACGGAGGAGCAAAAAGAGTGACAGGAGAAAATGCTAGCATACGAAGAGAGAAATCAGAGAAAGAAGGGCAGAAAGAAGGGAAGAAACAAAGATAGAAATACGTGAAGAAAAATACAAAGAAAGGAAGAGGTACGGGGAAATGAATGGGTGATCATAATTCAAGAAGACGGAATTATCCTGAAAGAAGGAAATGAAAAGAGTGACAAAAGAAAATGAGAGCATAGACTGATAGAAATCGAAGAAGGACCAACAGAAAGATGGGGAGAAAGAATGATAGAAACTTGGAATGAAATATTGAAAGAACGAAAGAGAATCGGGGAATGTATGGATGATCATAATTCAATAATTTGGAATTCTCCTGCAAAGAAACTAAAAGAGTGACAAATATAAGAAAGAAAGAAAGAAAGAAAGAAAGAAAGAAAGAAAGAAAGAAAGAAAGGGATGGAGGCTGTTAAGACTATAAAAAGAAAAAAAGGAAAGAATGAAAATTACTTAATTAAAGGATCAACAGAAAGAAAGAATAAAATATAGATACATAAAGGAATCAAAATGAAAAAGATATTATGTACAGAAAATGAAAACTGAAAGCAGTTGTAAGGATTGCGTCTACGACTAAATTGTAAAATTTTACCTCTTGACTGATACTATTGCACAAAATTTACGTTTTCAAGAAGAGATCACAAGACATCACATTGTAATAGAGAACAAGGAGGAGTCCGAGACATTATAAAATCTGAGAGAAAACTCAAATGGCAATGGGCTGGTCATGCTACAAGAACGACAAACAATCAATGGGCATCACGACTCAAAATATGCGTAACCAAAGCCGACAGAATACAATATGAAGAAACAAACTGGACAAGCTCACAAAGTATTGGATCCACGACGCCCATGATGAAGGGCTCTGGTGAATCCCGTGTGCACTCTTTGTCCAACAACGGTCGATAAATTGATGATGATAGTGGGGATGATTACAATACTAAACCCTTTCTAAAAACGTTCTCTTTTCTTTTTTGTTGACTTTTTTGGGGCCTTATTTCGACGGGTTTATTAATCATATGAAGATTCTCAAGAATGTAGACGTGATGTTTTTAAAACTCTATTTGGGATTTTTTGTAACGGAAAACTCCAGTGATGTCATGAATATAATTTAACCTGACCATATCCATTCTCTGATGGCATTCTTTTTATAGATTACTTCAAATTTTGTTGCTACAGTTGTTCAGTTAATGACCGTGTTAGCAACTGTATAGTAATGTTAAAATTAAATGCGTAACTAGCATCTTTCTGTGATACGTGTCTTCAAAAGAGAATTTTTAGATTTAAAATAGTTTCAATGAAAGTTATCAAAAATATGGTTGCATCTTTCTGAAAACACGCTGTACATATAAAACGCCTCTAACAGCAATTCGTTGAGATTTATATCCTTATACACAAAGCTACACTCACTGCTATAAATACGAACCTTTTAGCAAACATTATTTAAGATTGAAATAAATAAGTGTTCTGTGCATTGCTTACAAAGTTCAATGAAGTAATTTTAAAAAAAAGAGATGATATCAAAATAAAAAGACTGCAAGTGCTCTGGAATAACAGAAATATTTATACATTCTTATATACGTAAATACGTAAAAACATATATATATATATATATATATGTATATATATATATATATAAATATATATATATATGTATACATATATATATATATATACATATATATACATATATATATATATGTACATTATATATATATATATATATATATATATATATACATTATATATATATATATATATACATATATATACATATATATAT
Organism: Thysanoteuthis rhombus; assembly: GCA_963457665.1. Taxonomy (NCBI): domain Eukaryota; kingdom Metazoa; phylum Mollusca; class Cephalopoda; order Oegopsida; family Thysanoteuthidae; genus Thysanoteuthis; species Thysanoteuthis major. The sequence goes on along the minus strand of OY735239.1, from coordinate 4,836,879 downwards.
ATATGTACATTATATATATATATATATATATATATATATATATATATACATTATATATATATATATATATATATATATATATATATATATATATATGCCTGTACATTGGTGATTTTTTTTTTTTAATTCATATTTTATGTATTCGTTCTTCATTCAGTCATGCTGCTCGTTAATTAGCTGTTTGCAATATCTGCTTTTTTGGTTTTATTTTTGGCAAATTAAGGAATTTATTTACTGATTTTCAAAAGATTTTTTTTATGAATTTGATGATTCGAAATTTCTTACATTCTTCTTGGTTCTTTATTGTTTTTGTTTTCGTCTTGATTTCCCGAGTTTCTATTTCACGTCGAAGATTTCTTCCGAATTGTTTTATTTTTCTCAATTTGTTTCAGCTTTTCTACCTATCCTTCTCTGCTTATTTTGGGTTCGAGCCAATTTCTAGGAATTTTGTTTGTTTCAACTTGACTCTCTTCACTTTTTCTCTATCTATCTCTCTTTCTCTTTCTCTGTGTCATACTCTTTCCCTCTCCTTATTTTTGGGTTCGAGACTGTTTTTTTTTCTCTTTTTGTCAAATTATTTTTTTTTTTTTCTTCCTCAATTTTCCCGTCCCATTTTAAGCATCTTTCGTTCACTCTTTCTTTCTTTTTGTGCTTCAGTTCCGTTGAGGATTCCTTACTGACTTTTTTTCTTTCTTTCTTCCTTTTTCTTTCAATCTTTCTTTTTTCTTATTTTGCAAATCATTCACATATCCTTTCTATTTTCTTCCTTTCCTTCTTTTTTTTCTTCCCTTCTTTCTTTTCCCTTTTCCATCTTTCTTATTTATGGGGGTCTTTTTTTCTTTCGGAACTTTCTTTACTGACCCCCTTTCTCTCTTCTATTTTTTCTTCCTTCATTTGTTTCTGGTACCGCCAATTCATTCGCTCTCTCTTTCTTTTTTTTGTATTTTTTCTTTCGGAGCATTTCAAACTGATTTTCTTCCCTTCTTTTTCCATCACTTTCATTCTTTCTTCCCTTCTCTCTTTGCTGGTTTTTATAGCCGTCCTAACCGGAAGGGAGAACACTAATTAGTTTCTGTGATTGAGACAAGAAGTAAGAACACAAGATGGAGGATATCCGAGTTTCCGGTCAAAGATGATTCAGCATATTCAACGCCATTGTACGAAATCTCCACGTTAATAAAAAAAATGCCATTACAACCAAATACGTTTTCAGTTAAGATACTTTCTTTTCTTTTCATTACTTATTTTTATATTTCATTTTTCATAAACTCTCTCCCCACTTCTCTCTCTCTCTCTCCCTCCCTTTCATTTACGCTGGCTATGGCTTCAGTCATCACTCCGTAGGCCTCAGATACCACGTATACCTTGGAATGCAATGTGTAAAATAGATTTAGCGATGTCAAGTACCCGAAGTGGTGTTACTTACCTGACCAGGCTATATCCAATAAACATTTACTCAATTCATTTCTCCGGCAAAAAAGCTGTTGAACTATCTTGGGCTTTTTGAAGATGATTGAATTCCTGTGAGCATTCAAAACAGTCCAAACATAGCATATTAATGGATGTATCGATATCGGATACACCACAGATAAAATGATAAGTGCTTTCAATCTACGAGAGCTTCAAACATTCAGAAATATTGACAGTTTGGAAACCAATCTTTTCAGGATGGATCCTGTTTATAATGCAAGCATAATGTAACATCTTGAATGCTTAAGTTTATCTCTGTAAGATATCATCAATAAATTATCTCTTCGAATTCTATCATTCTAATAGATGGTGCGGTCTGGGTAGTCCCTCATTAGAAACTGTTACATGACACCATTTATTTAACATGTTGGGGTTGGTGATCAATTAAAAAATGAAAAGATCGGGTGATCGTTGAATCTATGACCTTTCTTGCCTTGTATTAGATGGTGATCACTTAAAAAGTCCAAAATCCTCGAAAAGGCAAGCAAAAATGCTGTCGTAATAAGCAACTGACATTGTATAAAATCAGTCTTGAATGAACTCATCCCTACCAAAGATCTTATTTGATCGCTAATCAAAACGTAAAACATTATACGGAGTAAATGTTTGAGATTTCATCCCTCTAGCTACACTAGTACTGCTTGTACACACAATACATAGATGGATTGATAGCCAGCTACACTAGGTAAAAAATAAACTTATATTATTATATTTGGTGTCATTTTTGGTTATTTGTTTTTGATACAAAGATAGATAGATAGGAAGACAAGGTTGATAGGCGAAGATATAGACAAAGGTATAGAGAAATATAGACGTACACTGATTCAGTTGAATAGTTTAATTAAATATAAACATCAATAGATGCATAGATACATACATATGGGATAAATAGATTGATACATACATATATATATATATATATATATATATATATATATATATATATACACATACATACATACATACATACATACATATATATATATATATATATATATATATATATATATATATATATATATATATATATATATATATATATATATATATATATTCTCTAAGACAACCTGAACACCCACCGAGAAAAGATACATATATACCCTGACCCCGCCTCTCATAGACCTATCTGATCATAAACCAAATGTCATCCCAAATTAAAGAGATACAAGCATCTCCCCTCCCACTCCTATCAAAAAACCAAACCTAGAAAAAAACATCCACTTAAGCATTAGATGTAAACAACATGTTTTTCTCTGTGCAACCGCCGCATATATTCTTCTCTGAAAAAGATGGCTGACCCCCGTCGAAATGCATTGAACTGCCCCACGGAATAATAATGAAAAAAAAAATTGTAACACCTATCCATTGGGTTCTTCACTCCCCCCTCCAATTGTCATTTATATCTACATCCTGTCAGATCACTTCACATCCACAAATACAAATCTTGATACATACATGCATATATAGATGGGCACACATATATGTATACCGATAGATACATACATATATAAATATATACATACACACATATGTGGATTGATTGATTGATTGATTGATACATACATACGCACATACATACATACATACATACATACATACATACACACACACTTACATACATACATACATAGACAGATTGATACTTACCTACGTAAATACATACATATGTAGGCACGTATTCAGATATATACATAGATACATGGATGCACACGCACACACACACACACACACACACACACACATATATAGAAAGAGAGAGTAAGAGAAAGGGGGGAAAGGGGATGGACAGATAAATAGATTGGTATATATATACATGTGTGTGTGTGTGTGTGTGTGGACATTGATAGATACTCATATAGATGCACACACAGGCATAGATAAATGCATAAATAGATGAATAGATACACAAATTGATTGATAGATCTATAGATACATGAATAGATAGATCAATATATAGATGGATAAATTGATATATATATATATATATATATATATATATATATACATATATATACACATATATATATATATATATATATATATATATATATATACACGTAAAGAGATAGATACATCCATAAGTAGATAGATGCATTCATACATACATACATACATACATACATACATACATACATACATACATACATACATACATATGTAGGTACGTACATGAATAGGTTGATACATCTATACACAGATAGATACATACATACCTTTATTAATATATGCATACCTAAATAGATTGATACATATGTCCATTAGTAGATAGATACGTATCTACATACCCAAATAGATAGATAGATAGATAGATAGATAGATAGATAGATAGATAGATAGATAGATAGATGGATTGATAGATAGATAGATATGGACATAGATAGATAGATAGATAGATAGATAGATAGATAGTTACCTAGTTAGATAGATAAATATATATGAATTGATGGATAAATAGACGAATAGAGATAAATAAATCGAGAGAGAGAAAAGACACTGACAAACACACTTACACTGACAGATAGATAAATAGACGATTGATAAAAACTAAGGCAGAAAGATAGGTGAATAAAGAGATGATATGGATATCAACATTGAGATCGATTGAGAAAGAAGAGCTAGGAGGATAAACTGATCAGAGTGCATATGTGTTTTTTGTCTAATTATAAGCAACTGTTGACCAAATTGTCAAAATCAACGGATGTTTCTTCATGTTTTAAGTTGGTCTTGCTGGCCATGTGTGTATATGTTGTTGAACGGAAAAAATAATGATGCTAGAGGGCTAACATTTTGAATATTTATTCCTTACTATGTCTAGACTAAACAATTCTTTTTGTTTTTTTTTACCCCTGCAAAGGTTTTCAGAGGTAGGGTGTCCAATATACTGAGTAAGTTTAAATTAAATTTGTTCCCAACTTATCATCTGGTAGTATCTGTAATTGTCTCTTTTTTCAGTTTTAATAGTGGACATTTGTTGATAATCACCAGCGAACAAAAAGTGATAGAAGTAACATGAATTGATCACCTTTTTCCCACAAATTTCTCGATTGATCCCCCATTACGCAGTCTACTGACAAAAGACGTTGCTTATGTGATATTGACTGACTAACCAGACCCATTTTCAATCATGGTTTCAAAATTTGCTTTAATGTTGATGGATATATCTTGGGGAAATATCTAGTTCTGGAGGTGGTTAGCAAGATTCAAGTACTGGGATACCCCTCTTAACGTGAACAGCCCGTTCGAAAATGTTTCTTGAGATGGAAATACGTTGAGTGAATTAGAAAACCTGTAATATTTCAGTTATTCGTTCCTAAGAAAAAATATCGGAGATCCAAAACTTCAATAATAACCTTGCAGACAATGAATAATGTACTCATTATTTTTAAATACAAATAAACATGTCAATCATACAATAGATATGAAATTGAAATCAACTCTTAATTATAAATAATATACCTTTGCTGACTGTCATGTTTACGTCATCAATGACGTGTTGTGACGTAATTTTTGGGGATTTGAATTTCACTCTACGTTGAGTTAAACTTGATTGATAATATCTTTGTTTGATTTTATCTTTAGATTATTTTGATATACAGGAAACATTGAACATAAGAGAGAAGTATGATGTTTTTGATATTCTACAAGTACGATGTAATTATCAGATTAATTGAACATTGCTGTTGGTTTTTGACAGCAAAGGATTAATAAATCTTGTCATAATTATCTAAATATTTATCCGTTAAAAGACACTAGATATCAACGATTTTTTAAGGATTTTATGAAATTTCGTTGTTCTTATTTCTTTGCAAACTGAAAATATTCCACTGGGAGATTTTTTGTGTAATTTTGTGTAATTAGGACCTCCCGCTGAGTGAAATTCTCTTATAAAACTCCTTTGCAATAAGAGGTACTACTGCTTTTTTATTCCGTTATTTTCTTGACATTCACGTATCATATACTGATTACTATCTAAAAAACGTATAGGTACGAATAAGTATGTAAATAAGGTAAATTAAATAAATAAACGATATTCTTATTATTTACCAACTGTCTGTCTGTCGGTTCAAAAATGAGTCCTTGGATATTAGATATGAATCTAGATAATCAAAAATAAAATATAGATGAATTTAGATCAATTTATCAAATTATTTAAGTTTTCTCTCTCGCAAACTGAAAATATTTCATTACGAAAATTTCTTTTTTTGCTATTGGGACGTCTCATTACGTGAAATTTCGTTATTAGACTACCATACTATGAGAAGCACCTCTGTTTAGTGCGTCTCTCCTAATTAAGTTGACTAGTGCCCAAATAAGTAACAAGAAGAATAAATTTCAGGAAAGAACTGAAGGAAATAAAAACTGCCATGAAGTCAAATAATGGGGGGAAAATAAGATAAGGGTAAAATTCAATATTTGAAAAAAAAATGAAGTATGAATAATAAGAAAGGCAAGTTTGGTTGGTCACTCAATAGAAACTGTCACATAACCAATGTCTTTTGGCAGCATGTTGTGTTGAGATAATCAATTAAAAAAATTAGAAAAAGTGATCAATGAATAAGTTACCCCTCTCACCATTTTTTGGACAATGATCACTAAAAAGTCTGAATTTTCAAGAAACAAAACAAAAAACAAAACTAGCGTGATGCTACCGTACTAAAGGACATATATAGCGTAAAATCACATTGTAATTTGACCTCCGCGCAAAAAAAAAACAGTTTTGGGTTTGGAATTTTCCCCAGAGCATTGTTTTCTTAACATAATAAGGGTTGAATCTTTGGGTTTTTAAACATTTGGCTAAATTGGTATCGCTTGTACTTGCAACACTTACATGGATAGATTGCCAGCCAGTTAGGTTGGAAACTTTAAAAAACTGCGTTGACATTTTTAGTATCATTTCTGGTCATCGATTTTTTTAATGTATGGATCAACAGAGAGAAAGAGTGAATCGGAAGTCGATAGATAGTTAACAATGAAAGAAAAATGCTTTTTATAGATAAATAGTTAATACTTAATTATTCAGATCTCAAAATACATGGGTGCAACCTGTGTGCGTGAGTTGAGCACACATACATAGCCAGCCAAACCAACTTGAAAACTAAAGAAACCTATGTTAACAGATTTGGTTTGATGGTTTCCAAAGTTACCATATGGAGAGAGAGGGAGGGAGGCGGAGGGAGAGAGAGAGAGAGAGAGAAGCAAGACATATGAGGTATGAAAAATAAAAAAATATGTAAAACTCGCCATCATAGTCAATAATTGTACAACCGTAGCGGCGAAATTGGAAGCCAAGTAAAAAAATTCCTTAGAAAATATGGTTGGAATAAACTCAATGCATGACATCATTGGCTTTTTCTACTGAATTCATCTAGAACAAAAAGAAAAAAAAGCATCTAAAAAACATCTCAAATCTGCAGAATCTAGATTTGATTAATAAATTCGATAGAATACCCCCCACCCAAATGAAAAGTTATTTTCCTTTTATCAAAAAATAAAAAGATTTTTAGCAAGGATCCAGGAATGTACCGATGCAAATTTTCAAGTCTATTGACGATTCAGTACGGCCAGACTCATGAAACACAAACAAACTAAAAATAGCATCCCTTCAAAAGGTGAAATAAAAGTTCTAGAAGGGGTTTAATGGAGTACTGATGCCATTTCAAGTCTGTAACAATAGTAAAAAAGAGAGAAAGAGATAGGTAGATATATACACATAGAGAGAGGGGAAAAGAGAGAGGGGAAGTGGCAATATATTTTAGGAAGAAATATATGAAAATAGAGTAAAGGAAAGAGATGACTAAATCGCTAGACAGTTAAAAGATACACACACACACACATACACACAGACACACACACACACACATATATATATATAAATATATATATATATATATAGTGAGAGAGAGAGAGAGAAAGACAGACAGACAGACAGATGGACAGACAGACAGGCAGACAGACAGAGAAAGACAGAGAGACAGAGAGAGCGAGAGGAAGAGAAGGGGTTTTGAGAAAAGAATATCTACGGAAGAAAGAAAGGAACAAAACTGACCCTGAGGCAGTTGGACACCGCTTTAAGCTAAACTACTTCAGCCACTAAGTCAGTTTTTCAGAAAACAAAAAGATGCGTGGAGTGCGTGTGCAAAATTATCAAGTTTCTACAATGGACAGTTACGGTTGAGAAAAGTGGAAAGAAAGTCAACTGATTATAGTAATGATGACCAAAAGAAAGAATAAGTAAATAAGTAATAAATTCTGTTTGAAAGAACCTGCTTAGCGACACCAAATAATTCAATGTAGCATCTGCAGCTTTCCATTTTGTCTCCCTCTCTCTCTCTCACTCTCTGTTTCAATCTATCTATCTCTTCTTTGCCTTCCTCTTTTCTTTCTCCCTTCAGCTGATTGATGACAGAGGGATGGAATCCATCTCTCTATTTCTATCCTTCCCACTCTATGCATCATGTCAAACATTTCATCTTTTAATCTTCACCAAAAGTCTGAACTTGTCGTTGTTGTTAGGTTAGGAAAATTAAGTCAATTGGGTCGGAGTTTGAATGAAAGAAAGACTGGCAGGAAGCTTAAAAGAAAGGAAGAAAAGTAAAAAAAAATATGAAGAGAGAGAGGAAGCTAAAAAGAGAAGAAAAAGCTGAAAAGAAAGGGACAACGAAAAAAAGTTAAGAGGAAAAAAAGTCGAAAAGAAAGGAAAAAATACTGAAAAGGAAAAAAGAAAGCTAAAGGAAGGAAACAAAAAGAAAGGAAAGAAGAAAAGCTAAAAGAAAGAAAGAAAGAAAGAAAGAAAGAAAGAAAGAAAGAAAGAAAGAAAGAAAGAAAGAGAAAAATGTACGAAAAAGAAAAGAAGAAAATTAGAAAGAAGGCAAGAGAGAAAGAAAAAGAAAAGCCCAAAAAGAAAGAACGAAAGAAAGCTGACAAAGAAGAGAGAAAAAAAGTCAAAAGAAAGTAAGGAGAGAGAGAAGAAAGCCAGGAAGATATAAAGTAAGAAAGAAAACGACAAAAGGGGAGGAAGAAAGAAAACTGAAAAGAAAGGAAATAAAGAGGAAAATAGAAATACAAGAAATCTAAAAAGAAAGAGACAAAGCAAAGCTGAAAAGAAAGTAAGTAAGATAAAAATGAAGTTAAGGGGAAAGAAAAAAAAGCTAAAAACGGAAAAAAAAAAAAGAAAAAAACTAAAAGAAAGGATGTAAGAAACTAAAAAGAAGATAAAAAGGAAAAAGAAAAATCTAAAGGAAAAGGAAGAGAGAAAAACCCAAAAAAGAAAAGAAGAAAGGAAGAAAGCTAAAAAGAGACAAAGAGAGCTTAGGAGAAGAAAAAGAAGGTTGTTACATATAAAGACGGAAAGTACAAGCAAAGGTACGTTTATGGGAGGAAGAATTCATTTGAATATTTCAATCTTAGCTAGTAAAATTTGCCCTCAGGGAGTCAGTGGTTTCCACGCCCGCTGGTCCAATTACGAGAAACGGACGTTCATCCTTGCAAAAACCTGCTAATTCACTCATTTATCCTCGCCTATCTTAGATTTCAGTTATTTTATCTAGTATACATTGTCATTATAACTTTGTTCTGATCGTTATTGTTATTTTCATATCATCAATACATCAACCGTATGTTCGCCGTTTTACTCATTATTTATTGTTATGATTCGTAGTCGTTATAATTCTCACTTTCCATCAAATACTGTCATCATTATTTCTATCATAAATGCCATCGGGGTAACGTATCTTCGTCAGAATTATTTTTATTGTCCTCAGTTGTCCCTGTTAGGTGAAGGAAAATAAAAAGATGGTGGATATCTAAGTGATCTCAGATTCGCTGACAAGATCATTCTAGACGAAACTGAATGAAGGAAGAAAGTTGGTCTCCGCATGAACTTCCGTAAAACAAATTTCAAGTACAGGAAACATTTTGAGGACAAAGACAGAAAGACTGAAATTGAGAATGTGGAACTGAAGAAAATAGATCACTACGTCTAGCAAGCTGAAGTTCATGTGTAGGCCGACTTTCTTGCTCTCTTCTCTTAGTTCATCTTACATAAGCTGGAGGTCGTGTAGGTTCTCTGCAAAAAGGACGATGTCGTTTGCAAATCTGAGGTTGTTCATATATTCACCGTCTATTTCAGTTCCTTTATTATCCCAGTCAAGCTTTTTTGAAGATCATCTTGAGGCAGGCTTTCAAAAGTTTTGGTGAGTCGGTATCACCTTATCTCAAACCTTTTTGGAGCTAGAAATGGCTCATAGTCTCCATGTAGCCTAATAAAGGAGCTGCTTCAGAGAGTACTGGCTCAGCGACAACCACAATAGAGAAGTGTGACGAATCTTGGGTAAGATCCATGTCCAACGACGGATGTGAAGTGGATGATGATGATGATGATGATGATGATGATGATGAGGATGATGATATTCGATTTTAGGGGGTTGGTAAATTAAGAAAAAAGTTTTTTGTATACATAGGGTGTGATAGTTCAGATTTTAATCCCTCTAGACCCATTGGTGCCTCACGCCATAAATAGATATTAAGCCAGCCAGTGTCCCTTTTAAAACAGAAGAAACCAGTGGTGGCAATTTGGGTTGACGTCTTCTAATAAAGGCATTTCTTAGCTCTTAATAGAATGCATAAATTTCACTACTTGGCCAAGGGTGAGAGAAAATCAAAACACACATGCAGACCAAGTCAGCCACAAAAGTAACAATTAGCTATCTGATTTTATACTCTGTCATAGAAAGAGACTGACGTAATAAACGAGAATTTTATGCTCTATTAACGATGTCAACTTAAGACAACGTATCTCCATGAAATTTTCAAAAGAAGAAACCTAGTATAGAATTATTCTTGGTTGGCAAGATTTCAATACAGCAAGTTCAGCCTTTAAAAATTAGAAGATCCCATTAGTCCTAAAAAAGAAGGGTCTACAACCTATGCATCCTCCTGATAGTCAATTAGTGGCGAGGAAAACATGGACATTTACCAAAAGAGAACCGTGTAATTTGCAAAGGAAAGAATTGTTCAATATCACGTGGATAGATCTCTAAACAGCTGAGTATATTAGTGTAAAACTGGGACTAGAGATATAGAATCCATTAGAAAACTCAAATAGCAATAGGCTGGTCGTGTTTCGAGAATGTCAGATACCTGCTGGATATAATGACTCACAACAAAGACCCCGGGAGTTCATATATAAAAGTGGCACGCAAAAATAAAATGGCTTGATGGATTAAACAAGTTCAGAAAGCTCAGCGATGCTCTCGATGGAAAGATCGGGAAAATCTCTGGGAACGTCTATGTCTAATGACGGACGCAAAGATATTGCTGCTGATGAGGATTTCGAATCCCATAGCCCCACAAATGACTCACCAAAACAACTAAGTGGGCATCAAATTCTCCTCTCTTTGCTTATTTGTGTGTATTTTGGGGCTACTACGTTGAAAATCTATATGAGCACACAACTAAGAACCAAATAAAAACGATTCTTCTTTTTTTTATATAAAAAGGTACTTCCTATGATTATTTGGGCCCAAATCTTCTGCTTTTTATATATACTTTTGATAAATTATCTGAAGCGATGGATATTTCATGATATTTTTTTTAGATAATTCTGTTACAGACGTGAGCTACGATGATTTATTTATGCGAAATACGGATAGTATAATCCCTTTTTTTTTTACTTTGGTCTTTCCTTTTGGCTACTATTATTTCACTTTTCACTTAAGTAGAACCTGGTGACTCTCGCTGCAGAACTTCAGCCCTTTTCAGTATACATATATAATTATTATCATTATGACGTAGCCACGCAGGCAAGGATATTTGTGCCTGCCACAGAGCCATCGGGAACAGGCAATGCCCAAGCGGAGTGGAGAGATTTATCTACACCAGAAGGGTGTCTGTTCACGCATGCACTATAAGGACTCCTCTGATTGGTGGCCAAAGTTCATCAAAGCCGTGCAGCCAGTTTCCAAGATATAAAAAACACGAACGGATACTTACTATATCTTTTGATGAATGTATGTATGCATGAATGTCCGTATTTGCATGTGTGTATGTGCATGTCTATATGTATATGCGTGTGTGCACAGGAAGCGACTGGAGGAGATGATTTGGAAGGGAGTAAAATGTAGGAATATTGCTTCTCAGATGAATAAATGATTTATTGAATTGTTATACGTTAGGGTTCAATATAATCAATTCTTTGTCATCTTGACATTAACCAACGACCGTGTCCCAGCGGCATGGTGCTCGCAACCGTGGTTTAATCCACTACCGTGTCAAACTAAAAGCAGTTTTAAAAAAATGGTAGCTGATGCCTCCCAGAGACTAAAGGGTTACGATCAGATCATACTGAATACACCAGGTATAGCAGAATCACCGAAGTAAGTCGAACATGGTCATTATATCGATGGCTGACTGTTGAGGTGCCTTAAGATGAATGAAACCTTAACAGGCCTTGCAAGCTGGGCACGGGACATGAGCACTTGAACCTGCCGAATCCTCGATGTGGGCATAACTGATGAGAATTCTGTTGACAGTTTTGGCTGACGGTTTGATCATAAATGCATAGACACGGACATTTACACTCTCAAGTGCTTAATTGTCGCCCTAGTCAGTTTGATAATTTGAAAAAAAATATATCCATCCCACTCTTATTAGCATTCACGCATCAGCTAAAAAAATTTCGAGAGTCCATCTAGACTCTCTGCGCTTCATCGTTGGAAGGCGTGGGGAATAACAGATTTCTCAAAGAAATATCCTATCAAAGGACAACTGCCAAATAATGAAAGGTTAATCTGATTATGTTTATAAAAACACCAAAAGACACTTCAGTTCAATTTTCCTTCGAAAACAGAAGGCTTTTCTTGTTCCTGTCAATACTGTACGTTTTTACTTCCCAAGTTCCAACCACAACCTTTCTATAAATCTTTCTAGGACGTGATCATAATTTCCTATCCCCTCCATCATATTGACTGATTTTCCAAATCCCTACTTATTTGAATCCCCTCTTTTATCAAATTGTCGCAGACCCCACCTCTCCACTAATCCTGATCTCCCTAACAATTAAGCAGCTAAGACTTTTCTTATTCCTATCAATACTGTACGTCTTTACTTCCAAAGTTCCTTCCACATCCTTTCTATAACTCTTTCTAGAACGTAGTCACATTTTCCTATCCGCCCCACTATATTCCTTTCCTGCTGCTTATCAAATAGACTGATTTTCCAAGCCCCTGCTTATTCGAATCCCCTCTCTTATCAAATTGCCACAGACCCCACCTGCCCGCTAATCCTTATCCCCCTAGCAATTAAGCTGCTAAGAGTGCATGCCTGCATACATACATAATAAGCTCAGCTGATGCAATGGTTTCACCTTTCAAAAAAACAAAGACTGAGTACAGAGTTCGAACAAATAGACTCCATTCGGTACAGCGGTCTTTCATATCATAATTACAGGAAATTGTTTTTATTCTGTATTTATTTATATTCAGTCATACAGACTATAAAACTGTTTTCATCTCTTTTTCTCTCTCTATGTATATATGTATATTTCTACTTTATTTCGTTATTTACAAAAAAGCAAAGAAGAATGGATTCCCGGCGGCAACGTCTCGAAAGCACATTATTGCTTTATGTGTCCATTGGTCACAATATATATATATATATATATATATATATATATATATATATATTAGCTGAATTGTTCGTCTATGTTAGGTTGAATACTTAAAATGTAAAAACGGACACTGCCTTTGATCACATCGATTTACTTTGAGTCAGGAGCATTATAATTGCGTTGCCAGGCTAAGGATTTCAGTCTACCCGGCAATTTTATCCAAAGCTGTTTTTTTCCGGTTCACACAAGCAAGTTCGTAGCATAATTGTTCGATTATTAATATATTCATATAGCAAAGGCAAGTTGGATACCCATTCATTTATATTTATATACATACATATGCTTCATGGTATAGACTTATTTACTAAAAAACAAAACACTATTTCATTTATGTAAGTAGTTCCTTTGGCCAAGAAATGGATTTGCTTACGGTTATTTCAGTCTGTAAAATCACTTCATTTCCTAACAACGCCGTTGCTGAAATATGCGAATACGTGTACTCGGTTTGAATAAGTAAACACCTTGAAAATTCCTCGTAGGGTGCGGATGCAGACCTCACTCCTACAAAATGGTTAGAACTATTCACATATAAGTAATAATTATATCTAGATTGTTTTTCTTTTCAGAAAACGTTCTACTTCATCTTAATTTTATTGGTGGTATATTGGCATGTCTGGTTAGTTCGTTTGCTGAAAAGGAATATATATATATATATATATATATATATATATATATATATATATATATATATATATCCACGTTGCTGCTATGGAAACTGATAATAACAGAGAATTTTAAAGTTTTATCTCAATTACACGGTACAATGCGATTTTTGTTGTTAGGTAGTGAGCGTTATATCCTGATTGGTTATGTCTAAACAGTATTGAACAAATCAATTATTCGTTCCAAACATTGCATAGGAGACCAGGATAGTGATAATCGTATGTGCTTGTTTTGCCTACTTTATATGATTGAGAATGGGCGAGCTTGCCTGCTATCCAGTTGAAAATAAAGTAAAATAAATTATGACTGTCCTGATTGCAGAAGCAAAGTTTGAAAGAGATAATCGACATTTTCTAAACTTTTATATTTTTCAGACATAATCATAAACTAGCATGTATAATCAAGAAACAAAAGAAAGTTTTTAAAGTTGCAGAATCAGACGACTTACATTATAATTACAAGTAAATGACTATTTTCTGTAGTATTAAGTTTGTTCAGATAGATATCTGTTGATTCGGGGATCGAATCCAACTTGGAGCAAAGAATTTCCTCTTTTTTTTTTGCTTTCAAGGTCAGTGGTGGATTAGCCTTCCTTTTTTTCTTACCTTAAACCCTAGTGATGCATTAACCATTTGGCTGGGTTGTTTTTTTTTCTTTCTTTAGGCTAACTCCAACCATTGATTTCTTAATTTATTTCCATGTGGAACAATGACAGATGACGATGTCCAGAAGTAGGACGAGTGACGTCATGCACGAATATGAGTGACACAGTGACGTACACAGAAACTGATGACTAATTCACTCCCACTTCTAAAGCAATACTCTGATTGACTTGTTTTACTATAGTTATCAAATCTGATTTGCGGGAACTAATAATAAAGGAGTTGAAATGAGACATCATTTGAGGGGAAATATTGTATGGAAAAATGAATTCTGTTTTGTTTACGATTATTATGACGCAAGGGAGCTGGACCTTAACAGTGCGAAGCCTGTTTTATCTTGAATCTCTGTAATTGGTAATTATATGAATAGAATGGATTTATTGGTATTTTCCTAACGTTATGTTGCGAATATTAAGGTTATGAAATGGTCTTTCTTAATTGATTGACCATGAAACGACAATGAAATGATCCCACATTGATATCCTGGGATAGCTTGTTGATAGAATCCCGTTCTTATTCTTGCTGGTGTAGTCCAAAGAATTACAAATCGTGATATGTTTGGCATAAGGTTAGCCACAGAGAGCACTGGACAGACATCAAGGTTGATATCCTACTGCTTTAAGGGGACTCAGCTCCCAGGTTTGGATTCAGAATGGTCTTTTTTCTAAACTGTTTGCCTTTCAAAAGCTAAAGAGCTCAATCTATATTGTTTTTTTTTTTACGCATAGCTGCTTCGAGGGAGAAGAAACTGATGCACGCTTTTCCCGAGGACATTACAATGGAATAAATGTAAGCCACCTGGATCAGACTTTGAACTTACCCAACCGAATCCATTGTCCTTTCGATTGAGGGCAACGTCACTTGCATTGCAATTTAGCGTACTAAACAACAACACGTATCCTTACAGAAACGTCCACAAATGATTACACCCCCACCATTTTGTTTTATTGAAAGTTAATTTTCTTGTAAGCCAGAAAAACATCATCATCATCATGACCATCATCATCCTCAGTTCTTTAACGTTCGTTGTTGGACATAGACCTTCCCCAGGATTCGCCACAATTCTCTATCATGGGCCTCACTGAGTCAGTAATCTTTTGATTTGTCTAGCTCGTCTCTCCATCTAATATTCTGCCAGCCTCATTTGCACATGTGATCACAGAGATTCATCTTTTGAGTTACAATGTCCATTGGTTGTCTGCCATTCTTCCAACATGGCCAGACCACTGCCATTCGAGATTTTTGATGTATTCTATGATGTCTCTAACTCTTGCCTTTTCTCTGATGTACTGTGCTATCTTGTGGTCTCTCCACGTGAAGCCTAGCATAATTCTTTCATGTGCACGTCGCATAGTTCTCAATTTGCAGATGTTTCTCTTGATTAGGTTCCATGTTTCAGCTCCATAAATGACAATTGGGAGGATGCATTGGTTATACAACTTTCTTTTCAGGATTAATGGGATCTTTTTATCTTTAAAGGTTGAGCTTGCTTTGCCAAAAAAATTTTTTCATAGTGGAACAAGCAATTGAAAATAAAGGTGGTTACACTAAATATTGATTTGAGAAAAAGAAAACAAATCTTTTTTTTTCTCTTAGGGTGTACTCAATCTGTTCACTAACATATCCATATCTTAGCAAAAGATTTCCAATGTTGCAGAGTTTGGTCTAGAATAATACCTGATATTACCAGTTTTGGTATGTGAATCAATTGTGTAATGTTCCTCTATGAAAAAAAAAATGTGAAATCTTACCATGCTTGTTTTAGAAGAAAATTAACTTTCTATTGAAAAAAAGTGATAGCCATGAACTCGTTTATGGGTTACACTGTCGCTAACTTCTGGAGGATTGTAGCAAAGCAGTGGAGTACCACGTTATCTGCATAAAAAAATGATCGAAGATTCGTCTATAGAGGAAATTCTAAATAAATAATTTCCCCAAGTCAGCCGAGTTCAGCGCGGACTACTAAAAAGATTTCAATACAAAAATATTACATAAAAAGAGAATGAAACTTAACACAGAAACAAGTCAGGTTAATCAGTCAGTAGAGACCGTCAGGTGACCAATGTATTTTCGCAGCACGCCATGTTGGGGTGATCTATCATAAAATTTCAAAAGGGCTGAATTAATTACTCCTCACGCCTTTTGTACGACCATGAACACTGAAAAGGTTCTCTGTTCCTTGTTGATTGATGTAAAAAAAAAAAGATCTAGTTAATCATCAAGTATCATAAGTTACTTCTCACGTCTTTTGTCAATTTTGTATTGACTCACTCTAAAAATTTAACCAACTTAAATCCGATTTGTAGGTCTGGTCTGTCTCTTAGGTTCCATGTTCCAGCTCCATGTGACGATTGGGAGAATGCATTGGCTGTATACTCTACTTTTTAGGATTATTGAGATCATCTGGCTTTTGAAAGTTAAGCTTGATTTGCTGAAGGTTTGCCATCGAAGAGTGATTCTTTGCTTGATTTCCTCCTCTTTTGAGAATCTCATGGAGATTTGTTGTCCTAGGTTGATGCAAAACACGCATGAGATAATCATGCTCAACCTTACAAAGAGATATCGCAATACAGCACAGTATATAAGGAAGAAAACGAGAGTCCGAGACATCATAGAAACTAGAAAAAAAACTAAAATGGCAATGGGCGGGTCATGTTGCAAGAATGGTAAACAACCGATTGACCACACGTCTCACAACATGGATCCCCAGAGATCAACAACAAAGGCCGACAGAACACAAGATGGAGAGATGAACTAGACAAATTCAGAAAATACTTGCTCCGCGACGCAACGCCCATGATAAGGAATTTTGGCGAATCCTGGGGAAGGTCTATGTCCAACGACGGACGTTAAAAGACTGCCAATGGGAGAGTGAATTAAGGAAAAAATGTTTTTTGTAAACATAAGGTGTATATGTTCAGATTTTCAGCCCTCTAGACCCATCGGTGCCACACACCATGGATGGATGATAAGCCATCCAGTTTCCCTTAAAAACAGAAGAAACCAGCAGTGGCAGTTCTAGTTGATGTCTTCTAATAATGATATTTCTACTTAACCCTGAATAGAATGCATATATTTCACTACTAGGCCAAAAGTGAGAAAAAATCAAAACACACACGTAAACCAAATCACCCCCAAATGTAATAATTAGCAATATGAATTTGTACTCTGCACTGCTAAGAGGCTGACGTAATAAATGAGAATTCTATGTTCTACTGACTGAGTAAAAATGCTGAATACAAAGGATTATAAAAACGAATTATGAAAAGTATTAAGAACGAAAAAAGATATCAATAAATCTTTTATGTCCGACATAACCCTATTCTCCAAGCTAACTGCAATGCTAATTGCTATTATCCACATCTATAGAATACAATGAGTATAGAAGACTATTTTTCATGTTCTCTGCCATGCAAATCTCCATAATCTACGTCTATAACATGGGATAATTATAGAAGGCTATCCTTCAAGCTCACTGCAATTTAAAAGTTTATTATCCACGTCTAAGAAATGCAATGCGAATAAAAAGCTCTTCTTCAAACTCAATGCAATACAAATCTCTATTATCTTGTATAGAGGCTATTCTCCAAACTCACAGCAAAACAAATCTCTAATATCTACGTCTATAGAATGTAATGTGTATAGAACGCTATTCAATGTGTATAGAATGCAAATCTCTATTATCTACGTTCACAATGTGTATAGAAAGCTTATTATCCAAATCAATTGCAATGTAAATCTCTATTATCCGTGTATATAAAATACAATGTATATGTGTATAGAAGGCTCCCCTTGAGCTCACTGCAATGCAAATTTCTATTATACATGTCATTAAAATGCAATGTGCATTGAAGGCTATTCTCCAAGCTCACTGCAATACAAATCTCTATTATCAACATCTGTAAAATGTAATGTGTATAGAAGTCTATTCCCCAACCTCAATGCGAATCTCTATCATATACGTCTATAACATAGAATGTATATAAGAGTTAATTCTCTAAGCTCACAGCAATGCTAATCTCTATTATCTCTGTATGTAAAATGCAACGTGTATCCATATATTTCATATATGTTTAAATATCTTGCGGCATATCTGAACTAGTCTACGTATGCAAAACGTAATGTGCATCCATATATTTCATAAAAGCCATCTCTTTTGACAGCATGGATATACAAGTACAATAAATAATTATCCAAGTTTAAAACTTCTGAGCCAACGAGTACATATAAGGAGGAGAAATTTTAAAGCAGAAAAAAAGCAATACAGGAGAATTATATGGAAGAGAACGTATAGATTTTATTACCCGACTTAGTTTATGAGTAACATAATACACACACGCGAACTAAATCATATAACAAATGAATACTTAACTGAAAAAAGTGAACAAAAAAAACTTGAGTCAGCTTCCGATAGAGACGTCTGCTTTTTCGTCTCTTAACTGCAATGCTATCGTAAACAAGCGAAATGTAATTATTTGTCAACAAGCTGTGTTTGAGACTATGATTTCTGCTACATTACCTGGCAGTTATGAAGAGTACAGATCAGCAAGTGACGGCTAACAGACGCCGCTGAGCTTCTCCAATGGTTGATTGCGTGCAAAACATCAAAGGCGAATTTGAAGCCGAGACAATCAGCAAGAATAACACGTTGAACAAACATATTTGGTTTCCAATCAACACACACACACACACATACACATACAGAGTCATCACACACCTCCCAACCTTATGAACGTGTCGTGCTTTCTCGTGTATAAGACGATCTCGTGTATACCGATCTCGTGTATAGGTCAACCCTTTGTGAAAAAAATCGACGAAAATGACACGATGAACAAATATACTTGGTTTCCAATAAAAAAAAACCACACGCACACTCATACAAACACACACTCACACACACACACACACAAACACACAGATTCCTCACATACCTCCCAACCTTATGAAAATATCGTACGTTCTCGTGTATAAGACGATCTTGCGTATACTGATCTCATGTGTAGGTCCACCTTTTCCAAAAGATTAACAAGAATGACATGATGAACAAATATATTGGGTTCCCAATCAATAAACAAACATTTCCCAACTTATGAACATTCCGTATTTCTCTTGTATAAGACGATATCTTGTATAAGTAGACACCCAATCTTTGCAAAATAAAACTATCAACAATAAACTCGATTGAGAAACATAATTTGGTTTCTAATTGCTAAGCACAAACACACTTTCGTACCCCCAACCTTATGAACATGTCGTACATTCTAGTGTATAAAACGATCTTGTCTATGTTGATTTTATGCATAGGTCAACCATTTATAAAAAATATCTACTAAAATTACGAGATTTTGGTAGAGCAAGCTCAATATTCAAAAACAAGGAGATTCCATTAATCCTAGAAAGAAGGGCATGCAACCAATGCATCCTTCCGATAGTTACCTCCCCTGGTGAAACTTGGAATTTAACCAAGAGATAGACCCACGAATTGAGAATTGAGAATCATCCAACGTGCACATGAAAGAATTATTCTCAACCTCACATCGAGAGACCAGAAGACAGCATGATACATTTGCAAGAAGACAGGAGTAGGGGACATTATTGAATCCATTAGAAAACCCAAATTGCAATGGGCTGGCCATATTGCAAGGATGGCAGACAATCGATGGACATCACAACCCACAACATGGATTCCAAGAGATCACTTGCGAAACCGAGTGGAGAGATGAGCTAGATAAATTCAGAAAGTATTGGATCTGCGACGCCCATGATAGAATGGTGTGGCGAATCCTGGAGAAGATCTACATCCAAGGATGGACACAGAGAATGATGATGATGATGATGATGATGAGGATGATGATGATGATGATGAAGATGATGATGATGATGGACAACTTATACAGTCTAATGAAGAAGCACACACCTCCCTGACTTAGGAATATGTCGAGTGTACTTATGTATTAGTCGATCCTCAATCATTGAGAAATGGAATCAGTAGAAGTAACACAATGAACAACCATATTTGATTTCCAATCAATAAACAAACCCTTCCTCAACTTATGAACATGCCGTATTTACTTTTGTATGAGTCGATCTCTTGTAGAGGTCGACAACCAATCTTTGCTAAATGAAATTAACAAGAAGAACTTGATGACCAGACATATTTGGTTTTCAGTCGATAAGAACACGCCTCCCCAATATGATAAGGTATATACCAGTCTGTAAGTCTATCCTGTGTATATGTATACGTATTTTTTTTTCAGTTTTTACTTAGTTAAATCAATTTTTTAGAGCAATACCTCAACCTACATCAAACTCAACCTAACCGAAACCGCACTATTCAAGGTATTCCTGTAATTCATGGTACGCTGTTTGGAAGCCAAGTGTCACACCTAGTCCTCCCCATTAATTGTGAAATTCATTTTTATCAAATTATCATTTGTGTATAGGTTGACTTCAAATTTTTGCAAAAAAGATCAATAAAAATAACACAGAAGAGTAAACGTCCATAACTGGCTTCCTATCAATATACGCACACCTCCCTTATTCATGAACATTCATTCATTTCGACGTTATTGAAACTCAGCGTTTGCTCCAGAACCAGTGTATTAAAAGCGATTTGACTGTAACTCTTGTGGACATAATTCTTCCCACAAAGAGGCTTCTGTGTCGGAAACCCTCCCTTTGTAATTTATATGGCGAGGTTGGAGACAAAAAGAGACAAAGTATTGTTATGCAAGAAGGAAAATTTAAAGAACGTCTAGCATGGAGTACTGGTTTGCAAGCTCGTCTCCCAAGTGAACGTGTGGGATTTCGGAGGATGCGAACAGTTTCAAGTAAGCCAGTGTTGGCATTACGTTGTGCAGTGTTCCTAAAGGATATTTCTTGGCCTTTGTTCACTATTGCTTGACTATGCATTCCATATATATATATATATATATATATATATATATATATATATATATATATATATATATATATATATATATATATATACATATATATTACCTCACTTAAATAGTGCTCAACCCTGACTAGAGTAGCATTAATTATTGTATGATATATATATATATATATATATATATATATATATATATATATATATTTGTGTATGTGTGAGTGTGTGTGTGCGTGTATTTGTGTCACTTTAAATTTGAATAATAATTCCCATAAACAATAAAGAATAAGTAATCCGTAATTGAATGTTCACATGAGTTCTATTCATCCAAGCAAAATCATTAAGATATCTTCAAATCATTAAAAACTAGACTAATACATACTTCCTTAGATAAAACAAAATTCAACGTTTTAGAAATGAATATAATAAAGCACTAAGAGTAGCAGTTTTATCGAATCTTGCTTTAAATATGAAAAAAAGTCGAATCCAATAGAGTAAAAGATAGCAACAACAAAACAGCTTAAGCTGGAAAATCATCAACCATCCTACAAATGAAAACTACCTGAGAAAAATATTCATCCAATTAATAGAAAAAAAACTTACCTTCGATAAACCCACTGAGTGAAATATTAAACAAAACAAAAAAACCTGAAAAGTAGCTATAGTTGTTCAGAAAATTTTAAGAAACTCACCAGAAAACATAACGATGAAAGAATTAAAATCAATACTGACAGAAAAAGCATGAATAAACCAGATGGCAATAGTGTAAACAAAAACAGATGCCCTTTGCAAAACAGATGTTTAAAATCGAATATTGTATACCAAGCCAAAATATCAACCCAAGAGAAACCTCTAGAAGCAAATTATTTCATAAGAATATCAAAACACCTTTTAAACTAAGATTAATCAGCCATATATCATCATTTACAAACGAAAAATTCAAAAATAGTACATCACTGTTGACATATTACTGGAAACCGATTGATAAAAAACTCAAACCAATAGTGAAATGATGAATATTAAAACTAACATACATATGCCAAAACATTAAAACCCAATGCCACCTATGCGTAAATGAAAAATTCGAAATCCTCACTTATGCCTACAGAAAAAAAAAACTCAGCAAAACACAGAATTATTGAACAGAAATAATGAAATGACATTAAAATGTTGGCATTGCTCAAAATTTCTATTAAAAAACATAACTCAATAACCAACATAGATGTACTTAGAATACGTAGATATCTTATTCACAGAGCCACCTTAAAGAACAATTCAATCAACATAATTATCTTTGTCATTTGGAAACAGACCAAACCCTAAATAATCAAATTAACAACAAAGGTCATAAAAGAGGGAACTCTAATATTGGGAAATAGATTTAAGTGAGGATATAAAAACCTCATGTAGAAAACATACCACCAAAAAACTGAAAATCAACAACATACTGATAACAAAAATATTTATACCATATTCCTCTGGTTTGTAATCTATAACCACCAACGGGCATAGCATTGTCATTGGAATAATACAACATGCAATGGCCGACCACTAAACATAAGCATATATAGATAGAATGAAAATAAGATCCAACAATCTATAAAAATAGACATACCAGAAAAAATGTCCAAAATAAGAATTTACAATGAACAGAATCCTTTACCTGAAGGAGCTCGATCAGAGCCCAAAAAATAAACGTGTTTGAGGTGTGAATCCTGATTCCATTATATGTTAAGCTCTATTCTAAATGAAAGTTGAATGTATCGAACTCTTTATGGAATAAACCCATCATACATTGGATATTGCATTATACTATATTATATTGCATTTTTCATTTATACTGCATTACACACACACACACACACACACACACACACATATATATATATATATATATATATATATATTTATATAAAGTTGTTTTTGTTCTTCCCCTAAGTCTACTGAGTGTGGATACCAGATTCAGTTGAGTTATTCCAATATCTATCTATCTATCTATCTATCTATCTATCTATCTATCTATCTATATATACATATATATATATATATATATATATATATATATATATATATATATATATATATATATATGGCAATCGGCTCTGTCTACAAGTGTGACTCTCTCTTGAACATTTAAGCAGTTCAACTGAATCCGGTATCCACACTCAGCGGACTTCGGGGAAGAACAGAAACAATTTTTCCAAATGGGGGGGTCAATTTTACTTGTGACTATAATGCAAAACTGAACTCCTAGTTTCAGTCAATATACCTCCATACTTAAACATGGTAGACAGAAACAGATAAAGTGGTGTTCAGCTTACAAAAACATGAATTTTTGATGAAAATCCGATTTAAAAACCGTACTGCATCCGTCGTCTTGATGAAAATTAGGACATCATACACTTTGTCCTCTGGTGTTTCAAAAATCTTGCTTTACATACAGCTGGTTTGGCAATTCAATAACAAATTTAGGCCGTTGTTATTCACAGCGAATTGGAAAAAGAGATAGTATACAAATTTGTGGAGGTACATAAGTATCAAGTTTGATGACCCTCTGCCGGAGTTATATATACAGTAAAATGAATTTTTTTATAAATGTAACTTTTTTCTTTTCCACCAAGAAATCGATCCGAGTTAACCTTAGTTGTATTTTTACCAGATGATTCACTATTTTATGAGTTCCCGGTACATCTACAACTATAGTTTATTTTCTACATAAGGGACTTTCTATTCAAAGCATTGCTCGATTGTAACAGAGAAAGTGCAGAGGAGAGCCACCAAGATCATTCCAAGCCTGGGAGATCTATCACGCACCCAAACATGAAAGCAACAATCTAGAGACCTTGGAATATATGTATATATAAAGCAAAGTTTTCCATCCTGCCTCGTGGTACTGGATGGTATAATGGATTGTCTATAGCCACACTGAAGAGTTGTAATACAACAAAACAGCTGTCTGTCGATGACACAATTACTATTGCTCCGCTATTCAGGGTTCAGCACTCTTTAAGTGAAGTAACTCGTTCATTGTAAGCATTATGCAATGTTCCTACATAGGAATAAAACACTCTGGTGGATGGAGGATTTAAGAAAAAATAGAATGTATCACTTAAATTCAGCGTTACTTAACGTCTAGTTCCATGGCTCCAGGTCTGAAGTGGAGGTTTCAATCCTACCTCGTGGTACTGGATGGGATAACGGATTGTCTATAGCTACACTGAAGAGTTGTAATACAACGAACCAGCTGTCTGCAGATGACACAATATATATATATATATATATATATATATATATATATATATATATATGCACTGACACATTGGAAGTTCTAGAGAAACCAGATCAATATAGGTAAAGTTGTTTCTGACGGTCATTGCTCGAAATGCTGCGATAAGAAAATGCTGACTCCATCTTTCTTCAGTAAAACCGGAAGACATAACCATGAACTACATATTCACACCTCCATAGGTGTTATAGAAACAACAACATTTTTTTCAAGTAAGAGTAGCAAATACATCAAACAACCTAAGTGAGAAGACGGTCACGTCTGAGAATATCAATGTTTTCAAAAATAAACCTAATTCTAATATCGGCCATACCAAATCTGATTACAGTTCCTCGTATTAGCTGAATGCTACCCCAGCTCGACTGAATCTGGTTTAATGATGCAATTTACTGCTGTCAAAAAGCCTATTCAAAGTCAATTTAAAATGGAATGTTCAAGACGACCCGAAGCTTAGAGGTTTCATTAAAATCGAAAGTTAAAACGGTAATGTTTCTCTGAATTTTTGAGATGAGGTATTATTATTATTATTATTATTATTATTATTATTATTATTATTATTATTATTTGGAATCTCACACCAGTTGCCTGGTGGTAACCGCTGGAGTTTGAGTGACAGCAAGTCTCCTCAATTCTCCAGCCCTCCTCTCCTAGTACTCATAGGTCGCAGTAATTCTACGATTTACAGTTTCACACCGGTTGCTCAGTGGTTATCGCTGAAGGCTGAGTGACAATAAGTCTCCTCAGGTCCTCAGCTAACGTCTCCTCCCTCTTTCGCATATCATGACAGAGCTACTATTCGTTGCAGTACTTATATCTCTAGCACCTTCCTCAGTATCTGTGCAGTTCCCAGTATTCTATTATTATTTCAATTATTATTATTCGGACTATCCTCATTTTGGTTGTTTTTCATACAACGTTACGGCCTTTGTACCCTTCATCGGGTATCATCTGTTAGGTGCAGGGGGCATATAATTTTCAAATTATTAATGTCTCACACTTGGATTGAATTTGGAGTAATTATCTCTGCTTCTCTAACCACTACGTTACGTGTTTTCCACTGGGAAAACATCAAAAATTGAGTTTTAAAAAAATCATCTCAAAGCATTTGCATTCTTCAGAATGTTGATGTAATTAATAGTCCTATCGAAATATGACCCCGAAAAGATCGAAAAAACTTTTTTCATAAAATAAATGAAACGAAGAGATCTTTTAGAATACTGATCCCAATTTTCACATCTGTAGACAAAACAGTATGGTTAGGACCACCGAAACACAGAAACAACACATGCTCTTATAGAAAAAGATAGACACTTTCACCATCTTCGATCATCTCGGTTGCTCTACAACAATCATTATAATCTCGACTTCGTAAGAGTCCAAGTTGAATTTATTTTTTCCTTCTTTAGATGATCGATGATCTGCCAACCTTTTTGTAATTAAAATTGTAATTCCAATATACAAGTTAGAAAAAAATAACAAGTTAAACGTGAAAATATTAGTGTATTAAATGATACCCGTTAGTAGTTAATCTTATACACGATAATTGTACACTCACTCCTGAAAGCAAAAAGCTAATGTGAAACAAACTATTACAAAAACAAAAACTTTGATTGAAAATCATTTCACAAGAAACTGCAAGAAAATCGACCCAGCAACGCTCAATAAAATCAAAGTATAAAACAACGAGGATTAATTCATTTTAGTATGGATCCTCGATGTTCCCTCTTTTTTGTCATCAAAATAAGAAATTCAATATATAAAGGAGATGAATTCAATATTAAATAAGACACTAATAATGTGACGAGTTCAAAATTAATCATGGAACTAGTGACTTTCGCTATAATCAATCTAACTTTTAGAATCATTTTTTTTCTCTTTAGTCCTTTAAAGGGGTTTTCCAGATTAACGCAGTTACCAGAAACTGGAAATAAAACCACAGAACTAGTCTTAATTCTTATAGGACCACGATTGCCCGGAGGCGTAAATCAAACCAGTCTCAAAATAGAACAAAGACCTAAAGACAGGATTTTGGTAATGAAAGCTAAGCCAGGGGAGAGAATTACGCGGAGAAAGTTATAAGGCAGAAGGGAAAAGATTGATATCCAGGTATATAATGAACTGCTCATATGATTCACAGTAACGACGATGATGCTGCACAAATAAATGTTTTTTTAACTTCATTATCGTTCTTTTATTTGATATATATATATATATATATATATATATATATATATATATATATATATATAATTGGGTCATCTACGGACAGCTATTTTGATGTATTCTTTCTCTCCAGTGAGGCAATAGACTTTCCATTATCCCATCCAGTACCGCGAGGCAGGATTGAAACCTTCACTTCAGACCCGGAAGCCAATATCCTACCGCTGGACTACAGAACTGGACGGTCAGTAAGGCTGAATTTAAGCAATATATCTATTCTCACTGAAATTCCTCATCCAACATAGTGCCCTATTCCTACGGAAGATATATATATATATATATATATATATATATATATATATATATATATATACTTTTTGAAGCCTCTGTATGCTGTGTTAAATTATCATATTTTAGATTTCTCGGAGCCAGAAGTACAATTTCCTCTACTTTACGACGCTTAACGTAACATCAACCCAAGAATAATCGAAAGGAGCTCATAAAAGAAAAACTGTGCTATGTGCGTCTCTGAGTATTCAAGTGCAATTTTTTTTTATCATTGTTACTTCACTCTTCAAGTGACGAATCCTTTTACAACACAACCTTGTCATTACAACCTGATAAAGAAAAACAAGGAAAACACCTCTGATTGAGAAAGCGACACCTTCCGAACAACTCAACGTCACCATCTGACGGCGCAAGTGTTTATAAATTACGATAAACCATTCGTCAAGCCGAATTCTTTCCCTCCACTTCTCTTGCTGTCCTCGGTGCCCTAACGCAACCCGCCTCTCCCTTCAACCCCCATCACCTTCAAGTTACCTTTTTCTCACTCAGATATTGCTGAGAGGTGACAGGCATCGTCAGTGATTTGGAGGCACTTGCGTGCAGAAATATGATAAAGATGAAACCTTGAAAGAATTTGAAGGAAGCACTCTGAACTAATTGGTGGAGAGCTGCTTGTCATACGTAAATTGTAGGATCTCGCAGTTCGGTTGGAAGGGGGCGACCCCTGATCATTGTGCTGTCAAAGGAAAGAATTTTACTTCGATGATATTATTACAGTATCCGTCATCATTTATGTCTGCGATTGATGGCACGTCATCTTTATTTCATAATTCTTCAGGGCCTCACTTGCTTGACGATATCTCATAGAAACGCTTAGCCAGTCAGGTATTTTGAATGGCTTCTCCAGAAATCCGGAAAAGAGAAACAGTTGTGTACTTGACAAATGAGATTTGGCATTGTGGAGTTTACAATAGAATAAACAGCATGATTATAATGAGGTCTTTTGTGACTTTTAAAAGAAATAGTTATTAAAAAGATTCGTGTGATTTATATCGTATTTTCCAATTTAATCTGTCGATTCTCAACCTTAGGAGGGGGAAGTCATTTGGCTCTAAATATGTTTGTGGGATTCGGCAAAGAACATAATGATATGCATTGTATGTTGTTCAATCGATGGTACATACCTGGAGTGATTCAAGTTCAATATATTGGTACTCATAATATTTTAAAACGATCTTGGGAAAGTTTTGAGCAAATGATTTTTACCAACTGAATCAGAGCTGCAATAACAAAGCAAATATAATTGTAATTATTTTCAATAAAATGTTATAGAATGTAGTTTAGACAAAAGCAAGCTTTTAAATGAATGAAAGAACATTTGAATGAAAAAGATGAGCTGGACTATAGTGGTCTACTTTTATCCATCTTTGCATTTTCGATTTCAATCGTTGTCTTTGTCCCCACCATGTTTGTTGTGTATGAGATTTTATTTCCTGAAGTTCATGTGGAGGCCAACTTTTTTCCTTGCTTCATTTAGTTTGTCCCTCATCGCGAAAGCTCTTAGCAAAGAGGACGATATCATCAGCAAATCTGAGTTCCCAAATAAACACACAATAAGTTATCCAGACAGAAAATAAGATTTGCGTGGAGATTAAAAAGGGGGTTCGAATATTGTTACTCACCATGCCACCACGTTTGTATTTGTCTCTCATTCCTTCCCTTTGCAATTGGCTCAAAAAACGAATACCCATGTCGTCAATTGGGAATTGTCACTTTCTCTGGCAGAAGTCACAGTCGTTTGCTTTGAATCTTGGTCGAATAAATACTACCCGAAAATCACAAACACGTTCCACGGAGACACAAACCCAGGCCCGCATACACACACAAGTTTCCCCCACTCTCCCTCTGTTTAAATATTCATATCTATTGCCACACATTATAATGCCTCAAATAAACAATTGTTCCGCCAGACGGAATATTAGATTCACGCTGAGGTTGAAAAGTGGTTTTCAATGTTGGAAATTATCGCCATTACGTTACTAAGACATATACGAGAGCGAACACTCAAAATAATTTTTGCATTTGATATTCAATAGAAACGTTAACCGAGATTGGCGAAATGAATGGTCTCTTTGGATATCTGAAAAAAGGAAGCATTTGTGTATTTATCAAATGAGGTAAAGTATTGTGGATTTTACAAGATGGATAATTGACAGAGTTAGCATAAGAGATAGTGTCTCTTTTTTTCCACATGAACATTCTTTTTTTTTTCAATTGTTGTAACTGACACATACACACATGCACGCATGCACGCTTATTGTTGTTAATAAAAGGTCAGTTTAGTCACTCAATAGAAACTGTCTCGCAAATAACGTCTTTTAGTAGTATGTCATGTTGGAGTGATCAATTAAAGAATTTAAAAAAAAGGGGTGATCAATGGATAATTTGCTTCTCACGACTTTTGTTGAGCAGTGATCACTGAAAAAACGTGAATGCTCCTGGACACAAGCCGAGGGAACAATTTAGCATTGAACCAACAATAAACCTAATCAAGCTGAATTTGAAAACCCTGTTTTTTCTTCTCAACGTAATAGGAATAAATGTTTGAGTTTTCAGCACTATAGCTCCATTGATACAGCCTGTAGGCGTAATACATTGATGGCCAGCCAGACAGCTGGACAAACTCAAAAATATTCATGGTTTTGATGACAGTTTGGGTTGACGGTTTCTAAATGTTTGAGTGATTAATATTGAATTTTGTAGTTTTTTTTTTTGGTTGATTCTCTTCTGTACGAGAAGAAAAAGAATTAACTCGAAATATTTTAGTAGCGTTCAAAAGAGAACCAAATGATGAACGTTGTATATTGTCCAGTCAATGCACTCTATCCTATGTTCTTCACGATCAATACATTGGTATTCATGATATCAGGAATCGACAATAAAAAAAATCAACATAGTTTCGTTCGGTTTTTAAGCTGGTCTGGCTGACTTAGCTACTTATGTACATATGTATCACCCATTCTGGTCGTGCCAAACATTTACTCTTTATCATGTCTTGTGGAATATCTTCTTTTTTTTTTTTCCTTTTTTACGAACCCTTCTCTGAAATAGGTTTCCAGAGGTGGGGGCTCAATTTACAATGTAATTTTATACTACATTAATCCTTTAATTTAATGTTGAGCCTGGTCATCACGTAGAAGGGTGACCATCGGTAAATTGTTTACCTGTTTTCTATAACATGATCCCCAACATTCTATTACCATAATATTTGCTCATTTGGACTGTGTATCTACAGATCGTTTTTACATATCAAAGACATGAATCCACTTGTACTTACCGTTGTAACCATGTTAGCTGTTCACAATAGACCAGGGAATCAATTATTCTCCTCTCAACATATAACTTTCTTTACATAACTTTCTCAATTGGATTGACTTCCGTTACCTAAATCCTGTCTTTGAGTTTTCGTTCTGTTTTCTTTACGCCCGTTTGATTTATATTTACTTAGAAGTGTGGTCTTGTGGGCATTAAGTTTCATGGTCTCGCAGGTATTAATCTTAGTTAACCCGCAAACTCTTTCAATTAGGTAACCCCCTTTGAAAAACAGAAAAATAAATTGACTTACAATTTTGGGCGACAGCTACCGGTTTTTTTGTATCAGCATTCTAGATAACCTAAGATTGTCTCAATCTTCAGCCATAAATTTCTTGTGATTTTTTTCCCTCTCGTTGGCAAAAGGCAATTGTTTTTTAACAGAAAAATTAGGTAGTATTGTTACGTGAGCTTTATATTTTACATACCGAACTTCGCAAAAATGAGATTTGTTTTTGGAATGGTTCAATAGTTTGTAACAAATATTTTGATTGATATTAAACCGATTCTGCTTGCGAGAGATTTTTTATTGTCGTAGCAGTGGAGTTGGTAAAAAAAGATATTTCCTTCCATCTTCAATTTATTTCTTCACTTGATATAAAGATGTCTGGAAAATATATCGATAAAAGTCTCGTATTTCATGTCTTTGTTACTCTCCATTAATAAGCACTTATTCTATTTTTATGTAGAAAGAACTTCACCAGATTTTAAAACCTTTGGGATTGCTTCTAAATAGATAATAAAAGAACATTTATTTGATATATTTGTGCGATATTTATTGTACTAGTTTACCCGCACCGTAAAAATGATGACAGATATGAGATATATGGATATTCATTGCATTTTATGTACGTGAATACTAGAGATTAGAATCGTAGTGAGCTTGGAGAATAGCGTTCTTTTCACCAATTTTCTTTGTTATATTTTAATTTTAATTTTATTTTCTTTACTTTTTATAAATCTTTAAATTCAGTATCTTTACTATGTCATCGTTATGAAGTGCAGGAACACATAACTAATTATAATATGTGTGAATAAATCAACTCAAAATATTTTGAGTCGTTTGCCAAAGGAGATGCAAAATGATCCGTTGTTAAACCAACGCTTTTCGCCAGTTATTCTAAACGTTGGGTGCACGCCCCACAAGGAGCAACTTGGATATATTGAGGGCTTTTTGGAATTTGTGAGTGAAGAGTGAAACAAATCTACCCTCAAATTTGACCACTGGAAGTTAATAAGATTCCCGCTCAATTTTGACCCCTAAAGCGTTCTTTGGCTCAAAACTGAGTTGTTGTTATACCTAATTGATTAATTCCTAGTTATCTAATACTTTTGAGCACTAGTTTTTGTATATACTCCATGATAAGAAATGATCAACCTGCGAACTTTGTGAGGTATGAAAAAAGTGAGAAATTTGCCAAGTTGATACTGGATTTCACACAATAGAGATATTACAAGAAATGTGTCCAGAAGTTCATATACCAACTTTCTTTACAAATAATTCATCACATGATATATAATTATGATATGTTTCTTTTAAAGTAGGGAGGATACGAAAATTGAGTTGTCGAGGTGGAACATGCAGTAAAAAGGTTGACAACCACTGCTCTGTACGCTGAGTGGTTCAGAATCAGGCGTGCCAGTTTTTGTAGGTTCGTACCCTCAAACTCTGGAGCATACAACGGGCTCATGAAAGAATCATACTCAGCATCACATAGAGAGATCGCAAGACAACGCAGAATATTACAGAAGAAAACACACGTCCGGAATATCATAGAATCCATCAGGAAACTTAAATGGCAATGGTCATGATGCAAGGATGGCAGACAACGACTGGGCATCGTAACGCACAACATAGATCTAAAGAGAACATATGCGAAGCCGACAGAATATAAGATGGAAAAGTCCAGAATATATTTGCTCTAGGACACTCATGATAAAGAGGTGTGGTGAAGTCTAGGGAAGGTTTATGTCCAATGACAAACGATAAAAGATAGATGATCATGATGATAATGATGACGACCAAATTGGTACTTTTAATACTTTTGGAACGTTTGTTACTACGCTTTGGAAAATTGGAAACTTTCGGTAATTTCCTTCTTTTATATTTTATATCAGAATCGAACAAAATACAAAAATGTATTCCGTTTGACTTTCTGCTAGGCAGTAACTGCAGGATATTTGCTGAGGGTGACATTTCGACGATGTAGTAAAATACTGGTACCATTTAATCGTATGTGTCGTGATGGAAGGGGACATTTCGACAATGCACCATTATGGAGGGTACTGCAGTAGTAGAAAGGAAGAAAGAATTAAAGACGCAAGACTCATGTCGGGATTCAAAATCGAACCATTACCTTTTATTACTTTGACTGACCGATAATACATCGATAGTCTTTGCTTGAAGACCAAACAGAATCCTCAATCACGGAGAGAGAGAGACAGAGAGGGAGAGGAGAGAGAGAGTGTGTGTGTAAAGGAGTTTATGAGTCGTTCTCTTGCCAGTGGCCAGGGGCCGTTGATCGCTACTCAGCAACTCTCTATTCTTCTGTTGGTGACCAACCTCTGGTGCCCCAATTTACAAGCAAGAGTCTTTAATTACTATATCGCTATCTATTGTTCTAAATGAACTTATACCCTCATTAGCCTCGCATGGAGCAACCAGGAAGACCATTACCATTGTTAATCAAATAGAACTCGTTTCAATAAAAACAACAGTAAATAAGATGAACGAAAAATGTCATTGAAATGATATTAGTGATAATTAATTTCTTTTTATAAAGTATCTTGCAATGTTTTGGTTTATATAGTACTTTATGGACAATTTAGTACGTTTTGGCTTCAGGTTCTTGTGTATCTGCAAAAAACTCAGTAACAGCCTTGCTCGTGATCGATACAATGGCATTGTATCGTTTGTTTGTTTTTCCAAATGTTTTACTGGCCGTTTAGAACAAAAGCATTTGACCTACTGAACCAGGGCCGCTATAACAGAAAAATTATTGAGATTT
Source organism: Thysanoteuthis rhombus (assembly GCA_963457665.1). Classification (NCBI taxonomy): domain Eukaryota; kingdom Metazoa; phylum Mollusca; class Cephalopoda; order Oegopsida; family Thysanoteuthidae; genus Thysanoteuthis; species Thysanoteuthis major. Next base: position 4,803,413 of record OY735239.1, on the reverse strand, counting down.
CTAGTTCATATTGTCTGATATCATCGTGCATGGACCCCGTACATCTTCCGTCCTAACGAAATTTGCACTCAAGCCAAAAAAAATAAAAAATAAAACGCGAGAGAAAGATGAGATAATGACTTGAAACGAAAAACAAAACAAGAAATAAAGAAAGAATATTGAAAGAAAAGAATGAAAAAAGAAACCAAAAGTAAGGAAGAGAGAGAGAGAGAGAGAGAGTAAGGAAAGAAAGAATGATTTTAGTAAGAAAAACACGGAGTAAGTGAAAATATTGTAATCACGACGAATAATACAAACATATGATGATTAGCTACGTCTCAATAACTTACGTACCGAAATAAGATTTTTATGTACTGATTGTGTAGTGAAAATGCTGATTACAAAATAATAAAAAATACAAAAAGTAATGAAAACAGAAAAATAAAAGACTAACTATCGTAGACAATAACTGAACAACCGTAGCGTCAGAACTCGTGGTCATTTAAAAAGATTTTACAAACAAAAAATACGATCAGAATAAATTCTATTTATGACATCACTGGCGTTTCCCACTTGAAAACATCTAAATTGAAGTAAAAAAAGACATCTAGAAGCATCTTGACTCAGGAGAATTTGGTTGTTATAATTAAACCCATCAAAATAAGACCCACCCCAGGAGGCAAAACCGCATTTTAAAAAAAAAAAAAGAAAAAAAGACACATTAAAATGTTAAAATATCCGGACAGTATTGCAAAATAAAGAATACTTGTTGCCAGTTGATCTCCACTGGAAGATGAAGAGAGATGGAGAGGAATCAGTACCATCTAGAAAACAGCACTACTAAAATGTTGGAGTACCATGAAGAGTATTGGAATATCAAGGATACTTATAAAAACTCAACGAGTAAAAAGAAGTGACTAGAGAAAAACAATAAAGAAAATAGCAGTATCGGCAATTTACTAATATAATAGTGTGATTTTAATGGTTCTCTGTCTATAACATTGGACTCTTCCATTCGAGATCATAAACTTGATGCAGAGCATTGATGCCAATTTATAAGTCCTAAGACAAAACAGTAATGCCAAGAGCGCTGGGAAACGAAAATACAATAAACAAACACAAGCACATCTATAAAGGGAAGAACCGATCGCCATCTTCAATGGCTACTGTTCAATATTCTCCTAACTTGCTGCAAAGCAGATCTCTATTCTCTACGCATTTAAGATGCAATGTGTATCCATATATTTCATATAAGCTGTAATTTCTGGTGGTATGGTCAGACTAATCTACTTATATAAAATGCAATAGGTATCCATATATTTTGTATATGCTGTCATTTTTGACGCACAAGTACCGTTGATAAAACATGAAAATAAGAACAGCTACGATAATAACAGAAGGAGTTATAATATTATTTCAAACAAGAAAAATACTGGTGACATAAACAATGGTATCCATGGGATGAAGTCGGAGGTAAAATAACAAATAGACCTGTGAATAAACAACAATGTAGGGAGTTCTGGTTAGTCACTCAATAGAAAACATCATGTGACCAAAGTATTTTGGCAGCGTGCTGCGTTGGGAGGATCAATTAGAAATTCGAGAAAAAGAGATGAGCAACGAATAAAATTGCTTCTATTGCCTTTAGTTACGCTTTTATTAGAGTGTCCAAATTTCCAAACAAACAAGCGGACACTAAGAAATCAATTCAGCATGAACTCACATTGTAAATTGAGCTCCTGCAAAAAAATCTATTCTGGTGGTTAGGAATTTTTTCTAATAAATCCGTTTTTGCTGTATATAATAAAAAGTAAGTGTTTACATTTTCATCCCCCTAGCTCCGTTGGTGCAGTATGCACGTGCAACGCATAGATAGATGGACAGACGGATAGATAGCCGGCCAGAAAAACTTGAAGATCTTACGGCTTATGAGAGGCTTCTTCAGGAATGCTTCACTTTTGGATGACAGGGTAAGCCTGTGTAATCGTTAAATTTTTTCACGGGATTAACTCCACCTTTCCTTGGGTGAGTTTGAAAGTAAGAAAAGCAACAAAAGAGATACGCCAAATTAAACTGAGAAAAAATCGAACCAAAGATAACGACATTGTATGTATGTTTTTGACAGCATTTGTAAGCATCTATGTCTCTAATGAAACTATTTGTTTCCAATTGCATTTTCAAGCTTATCCCCATTTAAAAGGCCAAAACATAATTAATGATTGCATCAGAAATAAAACCAAAATGCAATAGTTGCAATATATATATATATATATATATATATATATATATATATATGATAATTAGTTGAGTCATCCACGAACGGTTTCAGTGTGGCTATGGACTATCCAATATCTCATCTAGTACTGAAAAAGTAAAATCAAAACCTTCATCTCAGACCCAGTGGCCGTGGCATTTTACCCCAGCCCTATGTATTTTTATATAAGTATCTGGTCTGTAAGAACGAATTTAAGTAATATATTTACTCATGCACAATTCCCCATCCACCAGAGTGCTCCATCCCAGAGTTGCTATATGGCTTATAATGAACTAGTTGCTCTGCTTTAAGAGAGCTCAACCCTGGAAAATGGAGCGTCATTTATAATATACACATATATATATATGTGTGTGTGTGTGTGTGTGTGTATATATAATTGATGATTGAGTAATCTACAGGCAGCTGTGTATTACAACTTTTCAGTGTGGCTATCGACTATCCATTATCCCATCAAAGTAGGATCGAAACCTCCACTTCAGATCCAGGGGCTGGTATCTTACCTCTGGACAACAGAACTGGACTGTCAGTAAGGTTGAATTTAAGCGATATATATACTTACACATATATCCTCCATCCACTAGAGTGCTCTATTGGAAGAGCACACACACACGCACACACACACACACGCACACACACACACACACGCACACACACACACACACACGCACACACACACACACATATATATATATATATATATATATATATATATATATATATTTATATATATATATAAACTGTTTATAAACTCTATAAAGTGTACTTTCTTTCTCTCCCAATCTCACTTTGTGTCTTTCTCAGTCTCTGCCTCTCTCTATATATATCCTGTTTCTTTCTTGCATTCTTCCTTCATTAGTGTACTTTCTGCTGTTTTTCTCTCTCCTGGGAATGGTTTTAAAAAAGAGATGACATGACGTAAAAAGAAAAAAATTATTCCTCTTCCTCTGCTCACGCTATATAAACTTGTTATACTATCTATATATATCCACCAATACTATGGACCGATAAGAGACAGAAAGATCGTTGTATATCTTTCTTTAACCAATCTCTCTTCAGGTCACTCAGTTCCTTACTAATATTGTTCACCATTTTGAGAATTGACTTAACATGATATTTCCCCGTCCTGAGAACCGACGACCCTCGTAACAGTTAAAAATAGGAATAGGATTTATTTTTTGTCGTTGGAACTTGCAATGATAAACCAATATCTTTTGGGGGGTCAGGGGCAGTTAAAAAAATACATTTGAGTCTTATTTTTGCTTATGGTGGTGGTGGGGGGGTCAAACAACAAAAAATACAGTCGATATATTCTGAGAGGAACTTATAAAAAAGTTCCATGGATTTTCCTCCGAGACAAGTTTCAATTAATTTCACTTTAAAAAATAAACATTTGCAGCAATTGTAGCAGTGAACTTATGTAAACTGAAATAAAAACTAAAGTTTTCAATATTCAATTTTTTCCCCTTAGCATATTTTATAAATAACGAATGTACTTCGGTTTGTCAGGCTATTTATCAATGTCCTGTCGACAAATGCGTCCAGATTTTATAAATCGGTCAGGAAATATTTTGAACAAATTTTACGACGATACGTTCAAGTCTGGAAACAAAACAACAATCCAAGTCGTTGTGACCGAGAACAGTGACGTAATCTCTCACAATTCCATAACCTCTGGTAATATCATTGGAGTTATTTTGATAGTGGATCCCTGTTTAACCTTCCAGTGGTTTGTAAGCAAGTCTAGGCCTTTGGCGATTCATTCCCACAAGAATGTAACCTTGAATGCTACGTGGAAGTTTGGAATTCGTTTAAATAAACTTGTGTGTTTATTTGCATAATGCTCAAGTATCACCATACTGTCGTTTTTATGTTGTTTTTTCTTTATGCCCAATCGTCATTTTTCCAGAGCTTTCGATAGTCTTTGAAGTTCTCCCGAGAGGGTTTCTTTGTTTGTCCAGTCTATGTGGCACTACGTTACGTGCAGGAAATGACTTACATTCCGAAATTTGAGTGCATTAGGTGCTGAGGTCAGTTTCAGGGCCTTTTCGGTTTTGATGACGCTTGTTCTTAATACCATTGAAAAACTGTGATAGTCCTTCCGCTGTCCACACAATGTACAATTGTCCGGAGTAGGTCATTTGAGTTCAGCATTTCTGCTGAATTGTTCGGAAAGCTGATGGTTGGATCAGAGTGATAGCGCTTTTTTTTTGAGCTGTTAAATCTTGAAAATATGTTCGGGCATTTGTATTTCTACTCTAGTTTTCATCATAGCTTGTACTAGCTTGATGCAAAGTCAAATTTCATAGCTTTTTACTTTTATGCTTGCCTCTCTTTCTGATTTGGTTGACGTATTTTTTAATCCGGTTGGTGCATTTTTTAAATATGTATACTGTATTTTTCAAAATTTGATTGTCGTGTTTTGAAATTTCCATGAGATATTTTGAAACTTATATGGAGTATTTTTAAAAAAAAATGTATGGATTTTTTTTTTCAATTTGCTTGCCTTATTTTTTAACTCGCCCAGGAAAAGGTATAGTAAACAATAAACCAAGCGCAATCAATAAAAAAAAACAATAAGAAAATAACTTAACTGTCCAAGAATGACACTTTTCTTTTTTTACTTGTTTTTCATGATTATTTATTTGTTTTTCTCGTCGATTCTCCCTCGTGTTTTCCAGTATTCCCCTTTCAAAATTCTTCCGTTTGACAGGCGATCGTTTTCTCTTCCCACTTTTTTGCCGTGAATGACTGGCTGCTTCTGCGTGTCTGGACCAGCCAATGACATTGATGGATTCTCTCTGATCCCCACGATCGAATGTCACTCGGGCTTCCAAGGGAAAAAAATGTCTGGAGAGCGTTCGAAGGCGCTGTATTGAAGACACTAATCATGATCGAACGAAAAACAACCAAGTTTTTTTTTTTTAAGATTAAACTTTTTAAAGCCGAAAACAAGATAAAACACGTTCAAGTATCGGATCAATATCTTCGTAAAATGGCCACGTTTTTCAACTAAATAATGGCGATAGAAGCAAGGAAAATGAAATCAACGAAAAGAGTTCAAACTCCACCTGAGGCAAGTCGCATTCAATTAGCACTGATACCCTTGTAGAAGGAACAGAAACGATTATTACCTCTTCGGTGTCAAATTCAAATCATGGACAGAGCAAGTTGTTTCTCCAATGGTAAAACTACTATTTAGATAATGATATTACTGCTTTCATTTGTTACAGAATTGACTTATACAACTTTAACTCTAAGGACTAACCCTAACCCTAAACACCAACTCTAGCTTATATCTTTTAGTAGTATAATTCAATAAAACTCAGTTTCAGATAATCATTTTTGCTGCTTTCATTTGAAAACTTTTTCTTAAAAAACGATAGGGTTTAAAAAAGTGAGGGAAAATGGTTCAGTGAAAGTTCCGGGATAAATGCCGTTCCGTGGTCCCTAGACAAACATAGTGTAGCAAATTCTGATCTAACTCGGAATGTTCTGAATCAAACGCAAGACACGTAACAATCGTCGGCATGAATCCATCATTCCTTTTATCTAGCCATGGGTAAATAGCAGGTAGGCCTTGCTCTTCAGCCATGGTTGGCAACAACACCAGAAGCGGAAAAAAAACTCTGAATCAAACCGGTAACATCCATCACTAGTCCAATGCCGTGAGACACTGTCAACTGACAGAGCAGGGAACTTGTCAACGGGGTTCTGGTGAAGCTTCCATGAGCCTCGCAAGCCGGAAGTAAACTATGATGAATTGTTCAATGCTGTGTCTTTGGCGAGATAACCTGACGGAACCAATCTTTCTCTAGGTTTCCACAATCCTACTCTTTATGCTACGTGCCCAGCAGAGAGTCACTGTGAACTATCTACAAACTCTTTGGTATGACTCGGCCTCCTATTGAACCCACGACCTACCTAACCGAAGCGAGCACGCTACAACTGGGCCTGATCGATGATAGAGATTTCAGACGATTCAAAAACAAGACAACTCTTCTAAAGACAACATTGCTTTTCAGACTGATGCTATCTTTTTCCCCCGGGGAAAGCGTTCTGATCTCATTATGACTTCTCGATATCAATCAAATGAAAGGAACCGACTAAACATTTCTGACCCTCCCCACTCACCCATTTTCCGTTATGGCCCGAAGAATATTAACAGTCAACAATTCGGTGAAAGGTAATACTGGTACACCACCGATTTTCCGGAACTGCTAGTCCCAGAACTATCCCGGATTACAGTATGCAACCTTTTAAAAAACTTTATTTGTGTCTGAGTTATAAGAGGTTATTTCTAATTGATTGTGTTTAACTAAGATGGAAATCGTCAGTCTGCTCCCTTTAAAATTTGCTTTTCTGACAAGAAGAAAGATATTTTGAAATCTACTTATTTCCAATTGGACTATGGGCAGTTTTACAGTTTTCAAATATATCTTTTTTAAAGTAGGATAAACTATCAAATATAAATATCACTGTCCTGGCCACAAAACAAAATTTGAAAGGATTAAGAGCCATATTGAATACTTTTTACAGACAATTCATTAGAGAATAATTCTCACAACGAACGAACTAGAATCCATTTTGCGAACAAATGATGATAAATAAATAAATGCATATCCGATCAACCAAATATGCACATCTAATATTCCTGTGGAATTAAGGCTCTTACAAAATTTAACAAACATTAAATATGAATAAAATAGTCAAATAAGATATATCAATCTTGATGATAGAGTTTTGTTTTATGTCAAAAGTAAATCAGATGCACGTATATTGATTAAACAAATACAAATATTGCATACGTGTTTACGATCAAATCACACTTAAAGCCCTGGTTGTCGTCGGGTCGACGAAGTTGAGCAGCGTCGGGCCTGACCACTACTTAGTTGGGTGACCGATTTAGAATATCAGGTACTGAAAGCATATGTTTCCTACACTTACAGATTAAACCCGACTTTGTAACACATTCTGCCTTCTTGGAGAAGTATTTAAATAGCTACAAATATCATATAAAGTCGATGATACGTCTCACAGCTTCTGCAACGAAATGACACAGTCGAGCTTGCACAATATATTACCAAACTCCAGTATTACGATATTGATACATCTGTCAGCAAAATCGTATTGGTTAGACATTAATCTTACTTGAAACGTAGTAAATTAGAGGTAATGGTAATCCTTGATTCTTCGGATGTAAAAGAGGTTAGTTAAACACAACATACAAATGCCCCCCAAAGTTTCAACTGTACAGCGTATTGGTCATATATCAACGTAGTAATAAAGTTTAAAGTCATCCATAATCGAACATTTACTATTTATCATATCTAGAAATATGATTTTTTTACCACCAACTCCAAAAAGTACTTTTCTATTCGGGGTCGTTCTAAAATGTAGATTAATGCTAAACTGGTCCTTTGGTTTGTGTCTGGTAAAGATCAAGTTTGTCTTTTGAAAATTGAAACATTTCAGTGATCACGACTCAACAAAAGTTGAAATTCATTGATAACCTGTTTTACATTTTTTTTAATTGATCACCCCATCATGACATGCTATCGAGAGATGTTGGCTATATGACAGTCTTTATTGAGTGAGAAACCAGACCTGTTTCATTCATTCATTAAATTCAATTGATTTTGAGAAATCTAATTTGGGGGTGGATACGGATTTTTTTTTCGAACATTCATGTAATCGTTCATATCCGTCCACACTATATCTTAAAATAAATTCAGTGAATCACGATGAAATTTTACGATAGTACAAGCTTTGGACTACGCAAGAAATGCTTGAATTTTTGGTGCGGATCCATGATATTTTTTCTCTGTCTAGTTGGTGTACGGTGTAGGCAGAAGTTTGCAATCTTTGAGTTCTTTGTAGTTACTTATTTGTTCGTTACATCCTTGGTACGAATGCACTGTAAGCAAATTTCTGACATCCGTACTGTTATGCATACATAACTACACACTCATATACACACAGAGGCACACACACACACACACACACATATATATATATACGCACACACACACACATACATACATATATATATATATATATATATATATATATATATGTATGTATGTATATATGTATATATAAATATATATATATATATATATATATGTCTATGTTTCCTGGTTGACGTCATAAAAATAACAACACATCGCATTTTTTTCTGTCGCTCAAACGGTTAATTACCACCTATTTTGACACGAGGTCTCAAGAACCCGGATGTTAATTATTCACCTTAAACCTAATCACACGGCACTTATTTCCCGATTACAGGAGAAAAAGGGTAAACAATATGAGACTAGTTACCCTCGCTTTTGGGTATGCATACGTAACTGTATACGTAGGGAAACTAAGTAAGTAAATCAGTGTTGCCAAGTAAAGTTTCCTAATCATAGCTGAAACGGGCTTTAAAAATGGCTAAAATGGGCAAGATTTTCCCGATTTCAGCCAACTTTTTGCATTTTGATCATATAAAGTAATAAAAATAAAACAATTACCTGTGAATATCATGCCTGCAAAAACAGAAGTTTGAAGGTAATAACAGCAATTTTCAAATTTTTACAAATGAGCAATCTCAAATTAACACAAAATGAATATTATGTATGAATCAAATACCTAAATGCAATACATGGATTTAGATGATTGAGTTTATCATTATCATCATTATTATTATTATCATTATCATTATCATTATTATTACTATTATCATTATTATTATTATCATTATCATTATCATTATTATTACTATTATTATTATTATAATTATTATCATTATCATTATTATTACTATTATTATTATCATTATTATTATTATCATTATCATTATCATTATTATCATTATTACTATTATTATCATTATTATTATTCTTTAAACAAATACAAATATCGTATACATGCATATATTCGAATCACAGGCATACACACATCCACGCACGCACACAAATACACACAAATACACACACGCACACACATATATATATGTATGAATATGTATATATATATATATATATATATATATATATATATATATATATATATATGTGTGTGTGTGTGTGTGTGTAGAGAGAGAGAAAGAGAGAGGGGGAGGAGAGACAGGGAATGAGACTACTCAGGAGTGAGAGTACACGGAGACTTTATTTACAAATTGATTAATTCACAAACAAATTAATTAATATCATATTCATGTTTTGGGAAAGGTTCCCATCTCCAGTAATACGTGTGTGAATTTTAGTGATTAAAAGGCTAGGTTTCCGTTGAAAATAAATTTGACGTCAAATGTTTTGCATTAAAAGCAAAAATAAAAATAGAAATGAGAGTTTGTAGCCAGTCGGACATTTTTTGTCTGTGAAGGAATCTATGATGATTTGGTTGGATCTTTTATTGGAAATATTAGCAGCGGTTATGGGTATTGTCTTGGTTATACTGGTCAGAACAGGTGTGCATGTGTGTATTGTGTATGTGAGGTGAACTGAGAAAATGTTGATGAAAGTAACAGTTGGAAAGTGAAGGGAAAGAACATCTCAGAGAAAAAGCGGGTGTGACATCTCAGCAGTTTGTATTATCACTTGGGGATGTTTTGATGCACTTCAATTGCTGTTAGTCATATTCTTCAGGGAAACTTGCATTGGTGCAGAGAAAATTACAAGTTTGAGATTAAGGAAAGAAATAAAATTATTGTATGGAAATACTAAATTTAATGTTATTAAACAAACGAGATTTCAATATCTGAAGATTGGATATCATCTTCAAGTATCAATTCAGCAGGCTGGTAACGGCTTTTCTGATATTTCAAAGATGATATGTTCATTGTGCTTTCTTAATCTAAATTCAATTGCCAATAGTCCTTTGGCAAATTGTTGAACTCACTGAATATTCTTCCAAATTCAAAATTTGAGTGTGGCAATATCTAGCCATCTTTGTAGATTTTTATCGGCTAAATTAGAAAAAAATGGCCAGATCTAGCTGAAAGAATAGCTAAGTTGACAACCCTATCATGTTCCAAGTTGGTCAGAACTTCTCATGACCATCCCCTTGTCAGGATACAAGTCCATTGAAGGAATACTTCCATTTGAGTCACAGGGTGTGCTCAATTGGCACAATTACTCCTACCAGATATCGAACCTGGGACCTTCAGCATGTGAGCCAGACGTACTAATCGATACACTTACCGAGTCGACTTCAAGTCCACCGAGGGGAAACTTTCACCCTAATCTCCCAGCTTAGAGTGTACTCCATTAACTGCTGAATACACAGGGAATATTATTCTAATGATCAGTTATCCACAGTCCTCGTTCAAACCGAGATTCGAACCTATGGTCTCCTGCACGTAAGACAGACGTGCAAAGCATTTCACTGTTGGAGTGGATGTTTTAAGGGGGGGGGGGCTATAATTTAATTACAATCCATTAAGATTTCTGACATTCATGAGGGTATCTTCTTTGCATCTTTAAAAGGTTTCCCGGACTAATGCTTCGTTTGCCTGTGGTTGTCAATGTTTTCTGTAAATCGATTTTCTTCATAGCACGAATTCACCTTACCATCAAAGTGATTGGTTCAGGTAATTTAAGTCAGTTTTACCTGAGGATTGTTTTTTTTTTTCTAACCTTATATGACCATTTACGTCATACAGATGATAAAGTGGTCGCCTCCAGCTCATAGGCTAATCCACCACCGAGTCATACTAAAGACTTTGAAAATGGTACTCAATGCCTATCTACTAAACACTCAGCAAAAGAGATAAGATTGAGGAACTAAATTGCACCAGTTTACCGTTTCTCTTGACATCGACGAAAGCTGAGACTGGTCAGTACCTAAATCGGGGGTCAATGTGGAGTACCAGGCTATGTAAACGGAACGAAGCTTTGACAGACCTGATAAGCAGGAGGTACGTCTTACTAAAAATCGCTCGTGTGTACTTAAAACTGCGGTACACTCGATGATGGTATAAACCTGGGGTTCTCAACCTATCTTAGTGTCACCGCCTACTCCCATGTGGAAATGTTTTTTCCATCCATCCGGATGGTAAGTATAAAAACGCATACGAAAAAGACTTCAACACTTAGGATAGAACAATTATGAACACCTTCACTGTTTCTTTAATGAAAGCTTTGTAAAATAGTAGAATCTAACGTTTGGTACACCATCAACAGCAGAAGTCTTTCAGCATCCGTCGTTTGACATAAACCTTCCCCAGGATTCGACGGACCCCTCAATCGTTGACGTCATGGAGCCAATATTTCTGAACTTGTGTAATTCATCACGCCATATCATATTTTGCCACAGTTTTGCATGTAATCTCTAGGGATCTACCAACCCATTGCCATTTGAGTTTTTTTAATGGATTCTGTGATGTCCCTGACATCTCGAATGTTTACGTTGCAGGGTTTTTAGTTTAAGGGTCAAACTTTAGGTTAGGTTCTGTGTTTGAGCCCTATAGGGGACTATCGGGAGGATGCATTATTTGTACACCCTTTTTTCCCTTAAGACCAATGGGATTTTTTCTACCGAAAGTTTGCCATTTTAGGGTTATTCTTTGCTTGATTTCTTTTTGTTTTGAGGGTTTCGTAGAGATTCTGTTTTTTTAAGTGCAACCCCTGTCTCTGGTTAGACATGGTCAGTGCAGGCTCATTGGATTTAAATAATGTGCAATATCACACTGCTGCTTGGCATAGTGATTATAGAAAATACGCCCGTTGACTTCCTCCCGATAGTCACCTATAGAGCTGAAACATCGAACTTAGCCAAGAAACAGATCCATAAAAAGGGAACCATGCAACGTGCACATGAAACAATTATGCTCAACCTCACATGGAGAGACCACAAAACGGCACAATATATCTGGAAGAAGACAGGAGTCAGACATCATAGAATTCATCAAGAACCCAAACAGCAATGGGCTGGCCATGTTGCATGAATGACAGACGACTAATGGACATCCCGATTCACACTAAGGATCCCAAGAGACCATATGCGCAACCGAGGCCGGCAGAATATTCGATGGAGACACGAGCTAGACAAATTCAGAAAGTACTGGTTCTGCAACGTCCACGATGGAGACGTTTGGCCAAACCTGTCAAACGACCGACGTTAGAAGACGAATGAGGAAACTAGGAATCCTATACTGCTCATCGAAGGAGAAAATATCACCAAAATTGCAAAACTCTGGAATAAACGGTGAACGATGATACATACATACGTACATACGAACACACACACACACACACACACACACACACACATATATATATATATATATATATATATATATATATATATATATATATATATATATGATTATCCGCATTAGTGAAGATCTCTTCTTTGCAGTCTTTAGAGGATTCTAACAAATGTTTCATTTGCCAGCAGTCGTCGGAATTTTCAATTTATCAATCAGCTTCAATGCACTCACTCACCTTACCGTCGAGGCATTTCGTTCAAGTTATTAGAAACTCTCAGACAAAACTCTCCCTCTCTCTTTCTCTCTCTCTCTTTCTCTCTTTCTCCCTCTCCATTTATTATGTCTGGCAAGAAACAGTTTCAAAATTTCCCCCGAAAACAAGTTTTTTATGGTGCTTCTATTTACAATTTAAGCTCAGGCTAAATTGGTCCCCCATTTGGTTTCCAGGGGTGCTCAAGCTTGTATTCGTTTTTTTCCTTTTTATTCATTCTTTATTTGTGCTTTTGAGTGATCACCATCAAACAAAAGGTGAAAGAAGTAATTGATCCATTGATAACCCCTTTTTTTAATTTCTTAATTGATCACCCTCCAGCATCACATGATGCCAAAAGACGTTGTTTATATGAAGATTCCTATTGACGAGACATGTTTACCTCGAAGTTTCGATAATTTTAGTTCAGTTTACACCTGATCATTGTTTTTCTCTATTAATATATGACCATCTACTTTTTCTTATTTCCAATTATGTTCACTTATGGGACGAGAGATTTCAGATGGAATTTTCATTTCCTGAATTGCCAGCTATGTTAAACTAATTTTCTCAAAGTTTCAGGAAAATTCACTTCAATTTAGCGAGATTTTTTTTTCATTTCCATCAAATCAAAATTTTATTTTGCTAATAATGAATCACTGGAAGCAGTTATGGTGTTCCTGATTTTTTCATTAACTTCAATGAATCAGTTGCGTGTTGCAAATTTTAACTCTTAAATTCATCATGGTGAATTCGAAATTCAGTGGGAGTAACTTCTGATTAAAGTTAATTCCTTGCTCTTTTTCGTATCTTAAAATTTCTTTCTTTGATTAACCTCACAAAAGAGTTCCATTTCAAAATCCTATTCATTGAAGAGTTCCACAGCGGTTACATGCGGTTTATGAATCTAAGATTGCAAGTTAAGGAAATTCAGGTGCATTTTATAAATTTTCTTTTTTCTTTTTTAGTATTGTTGTGTTATATCGTTTTCTGCCCTGACGTTTTAAAGGAAGTCCTTCAATAATCTAAATTAACTGAAAAAGATGTCATTATGTGAAAACTCGACGGTTGGCGACTGAATAATTCAATTTGTCCACTCAAGGTTTTCAAATGAAATCGTTGGGGTTTTGAGCTTCTTTTTCCCCTACCTCGTTTTATTTCCCTCAGCTTCTCTTTCTCTTCTTCTTACCCACTCTCCCTCTCTCTAGCTCTCTAGCTCTCTTTATCTCTGTATCTCTCTCTCAAAATATCCCTTTCTCTCTCCATCTCTCTCCCTCTCTCCAGCTCTCGTTTCCTTTTTTCTCCCCTCTTTCTCTCGGTTCACTTTCCCAGGTCTTTCGTAAAAAGAATCACAGTTTTGTTTAGTCACTCAACCGAAACTGTAACATGACCAACATCTTTTGGTAGTATGACGAATTGGTGATGCCCATGACAAAAATTGTAAAAATGGTTTATCAATGATTAAGAAAGCTTTACTCGCTTTTTGTTGAAGGTTGATTTCTCGAAAAAACGCCCAAATCTGGGGAAAATAAACAAAAAAAAAAAGATGAGTATGAACACTTAAGGACGCAATCAAACAGAACAATTTAGCATGAACCTACATCGTAAATTTAGCACTCAACCAAAAACCCTCGGGGAGGTGATTCAAAGACTAAAAACAATTTGTTCGCCCAATACAGAGTGCATTTTTAAATTCCGACCCGTTTATCTTGATTGACAGACCCTCTTGAAAACCGAGAAACCTATGTTGATGTTGACTAAAAAACTCAAGTGGCTATGGGCAGGCCATGTTGCAAAAATGAAAGACAACCGATGGATATCACGTCTCACAACATGGATCCCCAGAGATCACATGAGAAACGGAGGCCGACAGAATTCAAGATGGAGAGATTAACTAGATCGATTCAGGATATACTGGCTCCACGACGCCTATGATAGGGAATTGGGTTGAATCCTGAGGGAAGGTCTGTGTCCAACAATGGACGTTAACAGACTGATGATGATGATAATACTGTTGCTGTTGACGATTTATATACGAAGTTTCTGCTGGCTTTTTTTTTTGTTTATCCAGTTTAGTTTTAGAAATCATTCGAGTGCTCAGATACAGCATATAGGAAAATATGTTAAGCTTATTTGATTTCTGTTGATGAACACTGCGGAAAAGTGCTTGCATACTGATTGCTCCTTCTGCTTTGATAAACGGTTTCTGCAAATAATGCAACGCTACTGGAAGCGATTAAGTTTCCATATCTAAAAATTGTTCTCAACGGGTTGACTGCAGATCTACTTTGAACATTCCTTATACATATATATATATATATATATATATATATATATATATATATATATATATATATATATATATATATATATATAAACTGTGGAATAGATAGAACATTTTGGTAGACAGAGAATTATGTGCAATTAAATATACATTGTTTAATTCTGTCCTACTGACCATCCAGTTCCGCGCAGGGCAGTAGTAAAATGTCAGCCTCTGGATGTTGGATAGTCTACAGCCACACTGAAAAGTTGTAATACAACGAAACAACGAATATATATATATATATATATATATATATATATATATATATATATATATATACATATATATATATATATGTGTGTGTGTGTGTGTGTGAGTGTGTGTGTGTGTGTGTGTGTGTTCAAATGAAAATACAGTTCAGAAGACCATGCTATGCACACATTAGATTTATTCAGTATAATTTGACACTTTTCCAGCGATCTGGACTCTTAGAAAAAAATTAAAATTAAACTGAAATTGTCTATCATATAGAGTAAATGTATCTAAAACATACACAAACACCACTCCCCGTCAGTAATACAACGTACAGTTCATTACACCGCTTCAATCGAAATTTTTCAATCCATAAATTGAGGTTGCCTGCCCTCAAACATTCTAATTTTTATCTTTGGATCCAAACACCACTCCCTAATTTCATACACATACAAAACAAAAATTCAACTTGATGCATATCACGGGAGAGACACAGTTCAGATAAATCTCAAAATATATCAATACCCAAGCCTTTCAAAATTCCACGTACGCACCCAGATGTTAATTGATACCCTCACTGCTGAACTATGCATAAAGGTCATCCCTATCCTAGTTTTTTAAAACTCTTGAAACCTACTTAGTTTAATTATCGATAACCAAACCTGCACACAACCAGACAAGGACTCTATATAACAGACAACTTATTATATCATATAACCTTTTCTGAAGAAGTATGGATGAACTTCCAACGCATTTGTACGATCATCATCATCATCATCACCATCACCATCATCATCATCAGTCTTTTAAAGTCCATCGTTGGGCATGGACCTTCCCAAAGATCCACCACATTTCTCTATCATGGGCGTCACGGAGCCAGTACTTTCTGAATTGGTCTAGTTCGTCTCTCCATGTAGTATTCTGCCGGCCTCGGTTGCGCATGTGATCTCTGTGGATTGATGTTGTGAGTCGTGGTGTCCATCGGTTGTCTGCCATTCTCGCAAAATGGCCTGCCTATTGCTATTTAAGTTTTTTGATAGATTATATGATGTTTCGGACTCCCGTTTTCTTCTTTATAAACCATCATGTCTTTCGATATCTCCATGTGAGGTTGAGCATGATTTTCTCATGTACGTGTTGCATGTTTCACAGTTTGCAGATTTGTCTTTTAGTTAGGTTCCATGTTTCAGCTCCATAATTGGTTATATACTCTTCTTTTTAGGATTATTGGGGTCGTTTTGGTTTTAAAGTTTGAGCTTGCTCTGCAGAAAGCTTGCCATCTTAGAGTGATTCTTTGCTTGATTTCTTCTTCTTTTGTGGGTTTCATAGAGATTTGCTGTCCTTAGTAGATGTAGTAGTCTACTTTTCCCAGCTTTGCATCTTCGATTTTGAAAGTTATGTCCTTATTCTCAACGTGATTGTTGCACATTACTTTTCTTATTTACTGAAGTTCATGTGTAGGCCGACTCATTTGCTTTCTTTGTTTATTCCATCGAGCATTTGTTGGAGGTCGTGTAGGTTCTCTGCTAAAAAGACGATGTCGACTGTAAATGTAAGGATGCTCAGATATTCGCTGTCTATTTTGATTCCTCTATTCTCCCAGTCGGAAGATCATCTTGAGGCAGGCAGTGAAGATTTTGGATGAGCTGGTATCACCTTGTCTTACTCTTTTTTGGAGCTGGAAGAGTCCTGATTCCTTATGTAGCCTGATAAAAGGATAAGCTGTGATTCTATATATATTGCGGTAATTTGACATGTACAGGGTTTACACTTTGAAGAGTGATCACCAACATGACCATGGGTATTTCCAGTCGAATGTCTCCTTCAAATCTATAAATGCTATAGCGAGTGGCATTTTGTATTCTGCTGGATTCTCTCTCAGCTGATTTATCGAATGGAGATGGCTCATAGTCGAGTTGCTTCTTCTAAATCCAGTATGTTCCCATGGTTGGTTCTCATCTAGTGTTTTAGTGATAAGGTGATGATTTTTGTGAACAGTTCATACATAGTCATCTGTACGATATATGATTTTATAAATTGTTCTTTCACTCTATTTATATTGTTTAAATTATAATCTCCATTGATACACTGGTTATGTATGTATATATATATATATATATATATATATATATATATATATATATATATATATATATATATATATATATATATATATATATAAAGAATACAATGTTTTAAGCTATATTCGAATACGGATTATGAGCATTGATAAAAAAGGCCACTCCACTGTCTTGACTACTGAACAAATTTAGAGGAAGAAAGAAAGCCTTTTACAATTGATGATTGGAAAATATTTGCAATCTACTTATGTAATGAAAAGTGTGATTTTCTAGTTTCTCTGTTCTCATGAAGCCTGATTAAATCCACATTACCTTGAACAATCACTGTGATTTGCAAATGAAACGAAACAAAAAAAACAGGTCCGATTAATCACTCATTAGAAATTGTCACGTGACCGTCAACGTAATTTGACAGCATGCCTTTATTTTCTATAAACCTTTATTTGGACAGTGATAACTAAAAAAATTCTGAATTGAACGAAAAAAATTATAAAAACAAGCTGATACGAACGATTGGTTAAATTCAGCATAAATATACATCGTAAATTGATGCCCCCACCCACCCAGATCCTACCAGGGATATGGAATGAATGCTTACATTTTCGGCCCTCAAGCTCTATTGGTGCAAAATGTACGCATGATACGTACATATCTAATTAGATACACAACAGGATTACCAATTTTGATGTTTTTTATAGTGTTTTTTTTTTTCGAATTTGTGTTGGCAATATTTAGATTTTTAATCTCTTTTATTTTGCTTCCTTGTCCCATATTTCCAATCAAGATATTTTTTTTAATTTGTCAGATTTGAGTGTGACTTCCAGAATCAAAAGATTGGAAAACCACATTTAGATTGGCAACTCCAATACAGCCAGCCAGCTAGACTGACTTGAAAACTGAAGAACGCTATCTCGACATATCTGATGACAGATTTAGTTGTCAGTTTCTAATAGTAATTTATACACAAGCTATAAAATACATGAAAACAAAATCAAAAAAGTTAATCATTCTTGTAAAACGCTTGAATAATGAGAAATAAAGACTTTGTAATGGCTGTCATGAAAGAACATAATGCCTTTCTAGAAAAGAAAGGCTGTTGAAAATGAGCTTTTAAAAGGGTTAACGGAAAAGATCAAAATCTCACCAATGATTGATTGTTATAGAGGATATAAGGGTAAATAGAAGCTTTACATCAACTGTTTTGAAACATTATATTATGCCCTAAAGAGGTAGCTGCAGAGACCCGGACGCGGAAGAAATATATATGAGTTATTTACCAAGCTCGGCTCAGCGTTTGCGGAAGGCCACAAGTGTAAGACGCCAAGTCGGGATCTAACTCCTTAGTAATGATCTGCAAGCGAGATTAGATCCCTAACCTTTATACCATCGACGGGCACTCAGAATAGAGTCAATAAGCAATGGCCTGAACGTAGAAAGCGGCGCCAAAAAGGTTGGTGTCACTCAGGGTGATAATAAGTAGACAATGTTCTCTCTAATTTTTTTGTAGTCAGCGTGGGCAAAAAATTTTGTTTTGTAATTTTTTTCAAGTTTGCCCATCCAAATTTGACATAGAGAATCATCATCATCATCATCATCATCATCATCATCATCATCATCATCATTATCATCATCATCAGTTTTTTAACGTCCGTCGTTGGACACAGACCTTCCCCAGGATTCGCCACAATTCTCTATCATGGGCGTCGCCGAGCCAGTTTTTTCCTGAATCGATCTAGTTCATCTCTCCATCTTGTGTTCGTTCTGTCGTCCTCGGTTTCTGATGTGATCTCTGGGGATCCATGTTATGAGTGGTGATGTCCATCAGTTGTTTTTCATTCTTGAAACATGGCCTGCCCATTCTCATTCTAGTTTTTTATAATGAAACTCTGTCAGCTATCTACAGAATTTGAAATAACCTCTTGGCACATCCATTTCCTTTGTGCGCCGGTTGCAAAACATGTGTGCGCAGCCACAGTTTGGAGAGAATTATGCTCATGGTTTCTCCCCTATGACCCTTTACCAGATCCATAGTCCATAGTATGTTTTTTGCACTTTACAAACTCGTAAATTGCCAATCCCTTATATCAATGAATAACGACATAAACAACAAGCAAATTTGTAGTTACTCTTTTTAATTACAATATCATATTTACAGTCTGGATATATTTACATTTATATTATTTCGTGCAGTCGGATTGAAAGTTATGTAAGAAAACAATGAGAGTCGAAGTAAAAAAAAATGTTGACGATTTACATCGAAACGTTTAACATTGAATTTTAAAGTTGAAATAATTGCTATGCATATAAGTTATTGATCAATTTTATCATAGAACACGTCATTGATTTATTCAAATTACTTGAATGAAATATTTTTCAGATAATATGAATGCTAAGAACAAAATGGTTTTATATCATCTTTCTATATCAAATTAAAATATCATGAGTTACAACATTATTACTCACTGAACGGAGGCGATTTTATTATGTTTTCTCTTTATTAGATACTGTCAACGAAAACTGTCACTAAATCTGTTAACATAGGTTTCTCCACTTTCTGAATGGGCCTGGCTTACCTGTTGACTTGCTATCTATCTATGTATGTGTTGTGCGTGCAGGACACACCAATTGAGCAAGAGGGCTACAAATTTGAGCATTTACGCTCTTCACGACCCACAACGTGAATCCTGAGTGATCATGTGCAAAGCTGTAGCGGGTAGAAATTAAGATAGGGTGACGAATTACATAAGTCCAGAAAGCATTGACTCTAAGACAACCATGATAAAGAGGTTTGGCAAATCTTGGGGAAGGTCGTTGTCCAATGACTGAGACTAAGTGGATGATGATGATGATGATGATGATGATGATGATGATGATGATGATGATGATAACTGTGATGGTGTCGAGAAAAAAATGTTTCCTGATAACTCTCACCAAAATAATTTTTAGTGAGATGTTCAATTTGCCGTGTAAATTCATGCTGAATTGTCCCCTTAGTGTGTGTCGCGAAGCTTCAACGTTTGTTTTCTGAATATTCAGACTCTGCAGTCATCCAACAGATGACAAAAGAAGTGATTTATTCGTTGGTCTTCCCTTTTTCCAATAGTTTTAATTGATCCCCACCATGCGGTACGCTGTCTAAAGATGTTCGTCACATCCTACTGAACGAATAACTAGACCCGTTTTCCTTTGATTATAGCTTCATCCGCCCAAAACTTGTTGATATAGACTTTGAAATACTAATTAAGACAATATTGTCTCTAAAACACAAGAGAATCCAACGAGGTCAGCTGCAAAAAGACACCTGCGGCAATGATTACAACAGCGCGTGCAGTTGAAACTAAGTGCAAAGAAAAAAAAATTAATTTTCAGTAATTCTCGTGTCATCTCGTCTAATGGTGTTACCCGGTGCAGTCTGCTCCGCATCGTCATGACGTCACTAAATGTAAACGCTATAATTTGCTGTAGTATTTTCAGTCTAGATTAGGCACTTTCCTGTGGCGTCTTCCATTTTTTTCCCTTTCCCCCTTGGTATTAAAAAAAAAAAAATCTATCGACCACCCCCACAACTCATCTCAAATTTTGTTCCCTGTGGAAAAAACGTCGCCCCCGTTGAAAATGACTGTTCTACATTATCTTCCGCCTTTAGCAGAATTAATCATCATCATCATTAGTCTTTTGTCACCCATCGTTGAACATAGACCTTCCCCAGGATTTGTCAGACCTCTCTATAATGGAAGTCGCAGAGCAAATACTTTCTCAACTTGACTGGTTCGTCTTTCCATCTTGTAATCTGTCAACATCAGCTTGCCATACAATCTCTGGGGATCCATGTTGTGA
Organism: Thysanoteuthis rhombus; assembly: GCA_963457665.1. Classification (NCBI taxonomy): domain Eukaryota; kingdom Metazoa; phylum Mollusca; class Cephalopoda; order Oegopsida; family Thysanoteuthidae; genus Thysanoteuthis; species Thysanoteuthis major. The sequence continues at coordinate 4,782,284 of OY735239.1, read as the reverse complement.
ATAGTGATGTCCATCGGTTGTCTGCCATTCTTGCAACATGACCAGCCCATTGTCATTAGAGTTTTCTACGGTATTTTATGTCTCAGACTCATGTTTTTGCCCAATTATACTGTGCTGCCTTGTGATCACTCCATGTGATGTTTCACATGATTTTTTCAAGTGTTTATTGCATTGTTCTCTGTTTGAAATTCAGTCTCTTGGTTAGATTCCATGTTTTGGCTCGATAGGTGACTATCGGAAGGATGTATTGTTTGCATACTCTTCTCTATAGGACTAGAGGGGAAACTAAATACTTACATCAAATTACTTGAATATACATACACTGCTTTCTATCATGTGATGCCCAGTCTTGACTAACCAATTAAATTAAAATTTGTTTAAAGATATTTTGAGCTTCAGGGTGACCTACACGTGCTTGTGTAATGTAATGAAACGATAATGGAAACAAATATTTAAAATTGAAATAATTGTTTTAAAAATACATATCCCTACATAAAACGCGCATTTATCCACATTTCTTCTCTGTTTGTGACATAACAATGCATATTACGCAATACAGAACTCTTAAGATTTTTGTCTGATCATCACACATCAAAACAACTTGGGTTTAGTTGAGACATGAAAAAACACACACAAAATTGTTTTTCTTCCATCTTTTTTTTTTCAAAATAGATCTTATGCTTTATTTTCTTGAAACTTCTCACACTCTTCATATTTTTTCTTACACAACATTTTGTCTTAATACATTATGTCCGACCACTCTTTGAAAGTGGAGACATTAAAAAAATTGAAATTAGAATTGAGTTATCAATTACCCGAATAAATAAATTACCCAATAAATTAGTGATGTGTCCGTTGATGCCAATACTAATATGAAAACCCTGCCATTTTTGTGGGTAAATGATCGTTTTATAATAATAATAATAATAACAATAATGATAATGATAATAAAATAGTTATAAGAAGAAGAAGAAAAAGAAGAAGAAGAAGAAAAAGAAAAAGAAGAAGAGGAAGAATAAGAGGAAGAAGAAGAGGAAGAAGACATGAAACGGAAGATTGCTTTTTTCTTCAAAGAAAAAGGATTTGTACGTGTAAACTATGGACCCTTTCTGTTCAAATTTTTCCCTCTTTTATTTCCCCTGAGAATGGTTTAGTGAGTTTGATCTTCGGTGGGTGCTCAAGTTTTATAGCCGTGTGCCAAACAAAATGCCCATTGAATGGAAAGACGTTTGCTTTAGAGCGGAAGTTAGCAGACACATCCTGCAAGCTGCGGCAAGTTCGGCTTCACTAATCTTCAAAAACATTTGATTTCAATGATCCAAAGAAAAATGAAAAGACGAAACGAGCTGTTTTACGTCAACTTCTATTCCGACTGGAGATGATAACTGAGATGATAGAGCACTCTGGTAGATGAGGAGTTTCTGCGTAGAAATGGATATATCGCATAAATTCGGCCTTACTGACTACCCAGTTCCGTCGTCCAGCGGTAGGATATCGGCCTCCGGGTCTGTGAGGGTTTCAATTCTGCCTCGCGGTGCTGAATGGGTTAAAAGTCTATAGCCACACCGAAGAGATGTAATACATCGAAACAGCGGTCTGTGGATAACACAATGAATTGTATATATATATATATATATATATATATATATATATATATATATATATATATATATATATATATGTTACAAATCAGGTTAGCCATATAGCATGATATAATATAAATCAAAGTCTGATATGTGATGGATTTATTTCATAGAGTGCTCGATACATCCAATTTTATACTATGAAAGTCAAGTTGTTTTAGAGTAGAGCTAGAAATAAATAATAGAATGTATATTTGTTACACAAACTAGTTCATGTTCTTTCCTCTCCGGGCCTCATCAGGCAAATCTGAGAGAGGGCAGAAACATGAACTAGTTTGTGTAGCGAATCCACATTATATCATTCATATATATATATATATATATATATATATATATATATATATATATATAACAAAGGAAAAAAATCGACGGATTGCATACCTGCATTACATTGTGAGACGTCCAATTGGGACCACATCCGCTAAGTTTCACCCTTGAAATCTCTTGAAAAGAAAGACTACAGTTATAGATACAGGGTGAAAGTCCACTTTAACTTCTATTCCGTCTGGAGATGATTACCGCACTTTTGTATTGTATGTACAATAAATGGTAAAATGTTTTACAAATTCTGTATAAATGTTAGGTTTATTTGAAAGAAATGAACCATACTGATAAATCTACCTTTATATTTGAGTCTTGTCATTACAGCTCAGTTAGTAAAACATCCACACTAGCTATGTTTTGGGCGTGGTTTCAACTCTTGCAAGGGGTGTGGAGTTTGCACTCCTAATCTTAGTGAAGATTGTTCTTGTTACAGTAGTAAAATAAAGTCGATTCGATAAGAATACTGTTGGATGAAATGCCATTACGTTTTCATCGACGTCTTCAATTATTTCAATTTATTAACAGTTCTCTTTCAGCTTTTACTATCCTTACAAGGAGACAAAATGAGTTTCATTCAAAAAAATATTCCAATTATCTAATTGAACATGCGTAGCCATCAAAGATGACCGAAGGCACTATCTGTTTTTATATTCGCATGTATGAGTGTATGTCTTTGTGCTTGTGTAGTTCATCGGCCTTATCCTTTCTTTTCCAGACTTGGAAATTGGTATCAGTACTTCACTAGACCCTTTCTGAAAATACTTCTTCAGTTTTTTTAGGGAAAGGCTTTTTTGACACTTGGGGCCTTATCTAACATGTTCATCAATGATATGAAGATTTTTCCTGTTTCTAAATGGTTCTAAATGCCTACCCTCTGCTATTGTAATTTTTTTCTAGTGGAAAACACCAGTGATGTCATAAAGTGAATTTATTCCAACCATAGTTATTTTTCGATTCAGTTTTTTTTTTACGAGACAAATTTTGACGTTACGGTTGTTCAGTTATTGACTTTGTTGTTATTGTCGTTGTTGTTGTTTGTCTTTCCAATCTTTTCGATACATTCTGTACAAGATTTTCAGAAAGATAGAAAAAAACCTTTTCTTTAGTTTAAAAAATCTAATTCTATGAAAAAAAAAAGGATTTCCCACAAATTGAGCCTCCAGAACTGACAACAATATTACGTTGATTTCAATAAAAATATGGTTCTTCTTGCGTCTTGCACCTGTTCTAACACCCCGAACTATGCGATTAGAAGTAAAATGACTCTTTGATCTAATACTTTTGGGAAGTACTGTACATAAATGCGGCTGTCTGTTTGCGCGTGTATGCGGGTACGTATATGTGTATAAGTGTGTGTAGATTTGGGCATGTGTGTATTTGTGTGTAGGGAATTGTGGGCGTACTTGTCGGGTGAGAGCGAGAAAGCAATAGTCCCTTCACCGAAATGACCCCACGATGCTCAGTGCATACAACTTGCGATGAGGCCATAAGCTATTTATTGTTTAATGAAAGACATTAATAAAAGCTCAGGCAAAGAAAGCAACTGTCAGTTGGCAAATCAGGAAGTAAAAAGATTATGATAAAACATGCACTTCCTCACTCATATGTATGTATGTATGTATGTATGTATGTATGTATGTATGTATATATGTATGTATGTATGTATGTATGTATGCATGTATGGATGGGTGTATGTATGTATGTATGGATGGGTGTATGTCTGTATGTATGTATGTATGTATGTATGCATGTATGTATGTATGTATGGATGTATATATGTATGTATATATGTATGTATGGATGGATGGATGTATGTATCGATGTATGTATGTATGTACGCATGTATGTATGTATGTATGAATGTATGTATGTATGGATGTATGAATGTATGTATGTATGTATGGATGGATGGATGGATGGATGTATGGATGGATGTATGTATGGATGTATATATGTATGTATGGATGTATGTATGGATGTATATATGTATGTATATATGTATGTAGGTATGTATGGATGTATGTATGTATGTATGTATGGATGTATGTATGGCTGTATATATGGATGTATGTATGTATGTATGTATGTATGGATGTATGGATGGATGGTTAACCCTTTTCTTTTCGGTAGACTATCTGAATAATTTCGTGAGCTGCTATACATGGGCGTTTATTGCGGTCGAATTGTTGAGCCTAAGTTCTACTTCACCATCTTCCAACCATTCTCATCATCATCGTCATCATTATTATAGACTTTCCCCGGGATCCACCACATTTCTCATCGTGGGTTTTTCGCAGAGCCAGTATTTTTTAAATTAGTTTAGTTCATCTCTCCATCTTGTATCCTGTCGGCCTATATAACGGACAACTTATTATATCATATGACATTTTCGGAAGAAATATGGATGAATTTGTAACGTCTTGAAATTTAGTCATGAAATCTCATTTGTACGATCATCATCATCAGCAGCAGTAGCATCATCATCATCATCATCATCATCATCATCATCATCATCATTCTTTTATCGTCCGTCGTTGGACATAGACCTTCCTGAGGGTCCATCACATTTCTCTACCATGGGCGTCACAGAGCCAGTATTTTCTGAATTTGCCTAGTTCATCTCTCCATCTTGTATTCTGACGGCCTCTGTTTGCGTGTGATCTCTGGTGATCTGTGTTGTGAGTCGTGATGTCCATCGGTTTTCTTTCATTCTTGCAACATGGCCTGCCCATTGCCATTTGTTTTTTTAAAAATAGATTCTTTGATCTTTCGGATTCCTGTTTTCTTCCTGATATATTCTGCTATCCAAAAGGAAAGATACTGCTCAATACATTGAAAAATAAAAATAGTTACAGAAGATGCCTCCCCAGCTGATTTACAGCACCCGATATCCCAAGACGGTCACCTTTTTTTTCAAATGTATCTTATAATTTTCACATATGTAGACATACATGTATTTACTTGAAAGATATCGGTAAATGGACAATTTATATCCGACAAAATGAGGTAATTATAAAGAAATTTGTATCGGAATTTGTTTTTGCCAAGCATCGATTTTACACGTAGCTAATCGAGTGGTCTTAGATCGTGTCAATAAATAAGCAAATGCGATCGACTTGCGTCGACCTTGAAAGTCGCCTGAAACACAGGCTCTGCTATTTCCAACTGATATAAAGACACTCATTGCCAAGCCAAGACCTAAAAATAATGGAAATGACTTTCGTCCGATTTTACAGAAAAAATGAGTATCTATTTATGTAATGAACAGTGAAATTTCTTGGTTCTCTGTCCGTAACCAAGAACTCTTCCAATTAAAGAGAAAAAGATACTGGGTCTTTCCACTGTAACAAGTTCACTGTAACGAATTGTATCTTTAAAAGTATTAAAAGAAAAAAATGTTTAATACGATTCAAAAAGAAATAGTCCCTGGTTTGGGGAAGTTTATTTTAGACTTCTTTTTCGATTTTTCGAAAAAAAAAAAAAATGTAATCAGTGTCTCACGCCTCCAACAATCACAACCTCCAATGACTCAGCCTAACATGCCATCTCTACCATTTTAGGTCTGGGAGCGGTAAACCAATTTTCCCCAATAAAGATATTGTTAATTGGTTATTTTTCCTTATAAATCCGGCTTACGAAAGACTTCACAGGAACGCTCTATTTTTGGATTCTGGAGATTTTTTCTTCATGGGGATCAACTAACACATAATTAGACTGGGTATGTGTTTGTCTGTCTGTTTGTCTGTCTGTGCACATTTATATGATTTTTGATCGCAGCTTAGTTTATTTCATTCGTCACGGACTGTACAGTAGGCATTGAGACAACAAGAACATTCCTGCTCAGCAGGCTTCGTGTGATTGCGTAGAATCAATTAAAACGTTTTGTCAGATCGCACGTCTATCACTTTATCTTGATAAATGCGTGGGTAACAACACTTAGTGACACAGGAGGTGAACAAGTGCATTTCTAATTATCAGATTGATAGTGCTCCAGAGGTCAATGAGTTCTGTACAAGTGATAAACAACCCTCTTCTGCTTTGGCTGTACAGGTTGCACCTCTCTAATCTGGCGCTCTGTGGACCGGCAACTCCTATCGTCCGGTTCGTTTTTTATATGTCACCTTTAGTATGTCGATTTGTGGCTAGAATTAGGCTTGAAACTGAAATTTATTTATAATCCAATTTGTTACCATAAAAGGTCCATAAGCCTATGTTTTTAAGCAAATCGAAGGACTTGAAATACCATATTGAGTGCGTATCAACAAAGTTAATAAAAATATCAAATTTGAGTTGTAGTTTTCTAATTCAAATTCACTGTGAGGTAAAATATTTTTTGCGCTTTAAGAAAACTTAGCAACATTAGGTTTTGGCTTTTCAGATTGGAGAAAATAAAACAAAAAAATTCCTATAGTTCGGAAGGATTTCCAGTTTTCATGGGTTTCTACGAACTTTTGAGCGTAAGGAATGAAAAAAACTGTTTTCTATTCTCTAAGAAGCCTTGTTGTTTTTTTTTAATCGAGTTTTTAGAGGTAAGAAAACCAACATATTACTCAAAGATGAATTTTTGATCGCACAATGAATTTCTCATTTCTATATCACGCCGTGTATCTGTTAAATGTGTAGGTTGGCCCGGTTTAGCGTGACTCTTTGAGCTGAACAGATAAATCAATAAACTAGCAAATTTGAAGACAATGGTATCTATACGGATAGATACATCGTTTTTTTTTTTCTGCATCATTAGGAAAATTTTTAAAAATTCGAAAGACTGCTGAAATTCATTACGTAATGATCTGGAAAAATCATTTATGCTTTCCAGCTTTTCCTTTAGTCTAGCAGTGGTCATTTCTTCAGGTTGCTGGATAAAAGTGGTACAACTGTAGCAGCAATACGGGGTATTGATCTTCATGCGCAGTGAAGGGTGGCCAAGTAGGTTACGACACTGATAATGGACTCAGTAAGCGGACTGAGGGAGTTTGTATTCACTTTGCGCAATTGTCCTTGGTAAAGACATGATCCATCTCTCTCCTGTGCTATGGATAAAATTGAATAGTGTGGAATGAGTGACGCCAATTCGGGGTCTTGAAGCTTCCAAGCAGTATCGACCCAACCTGCAGCCAGCATGAAGGCAGGAAGAAGAAAATCTTCATTACATATCAATATCACGTCCATAGATAAGAATTTAAAATCTTTATTTTTGTCAAAAGTATAATGATAAAAAGTGAGTCTACTGGAAAACATGAAGTTTGAAGCCATGTTATGCAGCATTAGTGCTAGAGCATAGATGATTTTATTCATATTACTTTTAGCGTTTTAAATTGGAGATAATGGTTATCCTTGGTCTTATGCATATTAAATATGAAGAGGAAGGCCCGGTTCAGGCCTACCGCTTAGCATGATGGAGGGTTCAGAACTGCTATTCAAGCAACGCCTTTTCAGCGCCTCTAACAAATCTTAAAATATTTTCAGTCCCTCCCCCTGAATTAAAATTACTTTTTCGAAATTCTTGGGTTACTTGCTTTGTTACTCTGACGCAGATTGGGAAAAAAAAACGTGTTTTATTTTCACCAAAGTGAACTTTTGGGTTTAACAAATTCTATTCGATGGAGCAAATAGTCCTGAATAACCAAGGGAGAGAGTAAATTCACCACAAAGTATAAGTATATATATATATATATATATATATATATATATATATATGTGTGTGTGTGTGTGTGTATATATATATATATATATATATATATATATATATATATATATATATATATATACGTATGTATGTATATATATATAAGTACATATATATATATATATATATATATATATATATATATATATATATATATATACATATATAGATAGATAGATAGATAGATAGATAGATAGATAGATAGATATATGTGTTGATTTGACAAAGTAGGTAACTCATAAAATAACGTCAAGTTTCGGTGATAACGAGAAGATGGAAAATGTGGGGCTATAATTTATTCTTTGGGAGAAAAGGCAACAAGAATAGTTCACAAACATACACATTTTCAGCGGATGTCAAAGTGGAGAAGGCAAAAAAAAAACAGAGCAGAGAAAGAGAGAATAAGATATGAGGGAACGTGTGAACCTTTAAGCATTAATATGAACAAATACATGGGAAATATGTCTCCTGCTTGTATCATGTAATTGCCAAATAGCCAAACGAAGCGTAAAGCCGTTCGAAGAAAATGGAATGAAGTAAGCCAAGTTCCTGATAACCCCAGAACCGTTCAAGAGTTATAATTGCCTCATGAATATAAAATATATAAACCTGCACCTTGAACAGAAGAAAAAATTCTGTTTAATGGATAGTGGAATAGGTCAAGATGGAATTATTATTTTTGGAAGGGAAATTTAGCTAAAACATATGGCAACTTCAAAAAACATGGAACATCTGTAACTCGGCCACATTTATTCTATCGAGTTTACACTGTTATGGTTAATAAACACAATGGTCTGTATCCCGTTTTATATGCACTCTTGCCGAACATACAGAGCTCAAAATATAGGCGAATGGTAAGCATGATTAAGGAGTAGTATCAAGTGGCTGGCCTGGTGTTATTAATTATGATTTTGAACAAGCAGCTCTCAGAACGATGAGAGGGTACTTTGCTGGTGTAGACAGCAGGGAATGCCTGTTTCATTCGTCAAAAAAAAAAGAAGAATACATGAGAAAATAGGCAGCAGATGTCTCATGAGTTGATATAAAAATCAATCCTACTTTCCTTTTCATTTAAAAATGATAACAGCTCCTTCATTTGCAATAAAATTATGACACAAATAGTTTTGTTGATACGACTGCGCAAAATTTACACGAGGAATTAGTTCTATTATTAAACTGGCTCGAAGAGGGCTACATTGATTGTCCAAACTGGAAAATACTAGACGAAGACAGCCATTGTTTTCAAATGAAATATGGAACACACACTAACAAAGAATAATGGGAAAAGACAACGGGTAGCCACGTTGAAGCAGCAAATAGACGTCTTTGAAGTGGACTCAGGATGCAGCGTCTGATGAGTCGTTGCTGTTTAGCACAAGGAGTGACCAAAGACTTGAGAGGAAAAAAATAATCAAAGAAATTCATAGCGGAACTGATAGATAAATGAATGGAGATTACAAAACATTGAGTTGGAGAACATCTTTTATTAAATGGATAACAAGACATTCTTGCTTTTTGTTGGTTGATTTAAGGTTACTTGTAAAGAAAATAATAAAAGAAAATTAGTGTGGAGAAACGGAATGTGGGAAAAGATGCAGACAGAAAGTTAGGAAAGAAAACATGACGAAGGAAAGAGAATAATATGATAGAAGGGAAGAAAAGAAAGGAAGAAAGGAGGTATGAATAATGTGAGAAAGAGACAGGAACGTCATAGAGAAAAAAGCTGGAGAAAGGAAATATGAGAAAATATGAGAAAAAAAGGAGGAAGAGAGAAGGAAAACTTTTCAAAAAAGAGAAATTATCAAAAAGGGAAAATAAACAGGAAAAAAGGATAAAAGAATATGAAAAAATGGAAAGAAGAAAGAAAGAAGTTGGGGGAAAAGTGCAAAAATGAAAGAAAACATTAGAAAGAAAAAAACAACAGGAAAAGTATGAGGATATTAGAGAAAGAAATAAATGAAAAAAAAAGAGAAGAAAAGTAGAGCATGAGAAAAGGAAGAAAAACACTGTTAGAAAATGGGGAGAAGAAAAAGAGTAGAAAATAAGAGAAAAATGAATGAATGAAAGAAAGAGAGAAACAAAGGAAGGATGTAAAAAAGGAAATAATGCACCATAAAGAAAAATGCCGAAAGAGAAAGGATAAGAGAAGCAAGAAAAAAAAAGGATGAAAGAATTAAAGACAGAAAAAAGAAAGGAACAATGTGAGAAAGAGGGGAGAGCGTCAGGGAAAAAAGGAGAAAGGAATGGTTAGAGATCATTAGAAAAAGAATGAAAAAAGAAAGGAAGATGAAGAAAAAAGAGGATTAAAAAGAAAGGGAAACACGATGAAGGAAAAATGATAAGGGCAAGGAAGGATATGAGATCGTGAAAATAAGAATGAAAGTATGAAAGAAAGAATAAAAGAGAGAAAGGAAGAATGTGAGATAGGCAGGATAAGAGAATATGACAGAAAAGGAAGAAAGAAAGAAAGAAATGAAAATAACGTGAGAAAGAGAGGGGGAAGATAACACAGAAAATAAAAGTAGATGAAAAAACCTAAGAAAGAAATGAGAATTGAAGGTAAGTAAATAAGAGAAAAATCTGAAGAAAAATTCAGAAAGTCAATATTCGTACTTTGCATCAATGAATCAACATAGCCAATACGTGTACCAGACGTAATTATCCGAAAAAGCATTAGAAATTATCTTGAAAGGTAGATATTTTATCTAAAATTATCAAAAAAATAGATTTTTTTTGTCTAAAATTATCTTAATAAATGGATCTTTTATCTGAAATGATCCGAAAAATAGATCTGTTATCGAAAATCATTTTTAAAAATACATCTTTCATCAGAAATTATCAAAGAAATGGATTTTTTATTTGAAATTATCTCAAAAAATAGATAGGCCATTTCTTTCTTACGCACAGTCGAGCGAGAGAGAGGAAAAAAATCGGTAGCACACTTGACTTGTTGGTCGGTTGGGGTATTTGAGTTGCTATAGGGATTTGTTGATTGGAAAACGTGAGGAAAATGATGGACTGAAAAGAAAGAAAGAAAGAAAGAAAGATAGAAAGAAAGTCGAGAAATTTCCTGTAAGAAAGGGAGAAAGAAAAGACCAAAAAATAGAAAGGAGAATCAAGAAAGGAAGGAAGAAAGAAAGAAAGAAAGAAAGAAAGAAAGAAAGAAAGAAAGAAAGAAAGAGAGAGAGAGAGAGAAAGAAAAAAGAAAAAAAGGAAAGAACTTAAAAAAGTAAAGAAATTCCCCATAAGAAAGGGAGAAAGAAAAATCAAGAGAGAAAAATGAATAAATAAATAAATAAATAAAGAAAGAAAGAAAGAAAGAAAGAAGACAAATTCAATAGATGATGGGAACAAGGAAGTGAAAAAAATGACAACTGAAAGAAAGAAAGAAAGCAAAAAGGGGAAAGTAAGGTTCCATAAGAAGGGAAGAAAGAGAGGACCCAGGAGAAAAAGCAAAATTGAGTGAAAAAAAAATGAAAGAAAGAAACTGATAAAGAAAAGCGGGAATCGAGTCAAACGAGGTTATCTGAGAACAATGTCCACGCTCGCTTCCGTGGCAGTCGAACCGCAACAAATTATAATTTGGTGTAATTCTACTTAATTTGTTTGCAAGCGGTCACTGTCCACTTTATAGTTGTCCAATTAACTTTATAATCCACCTGACATGTACTTGTGCACAAAGACCGAGCACGGGACATTTGAGGTCAGCGGGGAACAAGGACTTGCTTAACCAAGCGTGAAGATGATGAAAAGAGAAATTCAAGCAAATAATATGGTACACCTTTATAACTCTTCACACACATACACACACATACATGCACACACATATACTTATAGATATATGGATATAGTCTACAAAGTTTTACAGCTTTAAACAGAAAACATTAAAAAAAAAGTTCAGGAATATTTTTGTGTCACTTCGGTCATTTATTATTTACATATACTTTGTTATCATAGTACAATACACGGGTTGTTTTTTGTTGGGATCATAAATTTACTATGAAGTATCAGTTGTTCACTATATATATATATATGTATATATATATATGTGTGTGTGCGTGTGTGTGTGTGTGTGTGTGTATTCTGGAAATAACAGTCGGAGACGTTTCTGGCAAGAAACACGCAAAACTGGCCAAATGCTAATATTGTTTTTTCTCCAAATTATACTCTTTCATGAAGTGTTGAAAGATTATGATCAATTTTGACTCATTTTTACTTCCAATCCTAATTTTGCAATAAAGAAGGCAACTTCAGCCATAATTTGTGATAAAAAACGCCTGAAATTTAAAGTAAAAACTAGTCCAAATGTAATTATAATCTTGTAATACTTCTCCTTTGAATAAAATTAAAAAAAAACATATCGTTAAGACTGTTAGGTTTGAATCTTTGATTGATATTTATCTTCATCCTGATATGCATGGCCAAATGTTCTTAGAAAAAAGCCAAATTTGTCACATTTGTCAAGGAAATAGCAAAAATTGAAACCCTGATATATTTATACAACCACACGTATATATATATATATATATATATATATATATATATATATATATATATATATATAATCTATATACATATATGTACATATATGTATATATACATATATATATATATACATATATATATATAATATGTGTGTGTTAGTGTATCTACATGTGAGTTTGTGCATATGTATGAGTGTGTCATATATACACACACACATATATATGTATATATATGTGTGTGTATGTGTACAGAAGGATTTCAAAAAAGAAGGGAAAAAAAAAGAAATGAGAAAAAATTAAAAGGAAGAATATCACGGATCGTGCATCTGATTAGCTTTTGAATGAATTTCTCTGTGTGTATGTGCACACGTGTATATGTGTGTATATATATAAAGAGAGAGAGAGAGAGAGGAAGAGAAAGAGAGAGAGGAAAGAGAAAGGGGAGGAGATAGATAGATAGATAGATAGATAGATAGATAGATAGATAGATAGATATGAACAGGCCGAAATATATATATATATATATATATATATATATATATATATATATATAGATAGATAGATAGATAGATAGATAGATGATAAAGAAAAACAGAGTTCCGTACGTGTGAGTGTGTGTGCGTGCATATGTACATATTTGTATGTATATATATATAGAGAGAGAGCGGGAAGGATGGTTAAAAAAAACATTGATAGATAGATAGAGATTATGTAATTATATAAGAATAAGTATAAAGGATAAAAGTACATGGAAAAACGCTGGGATGAACAGAGGAAAGAATGATAATGATGAATCAGAAATAATTTTGATGTGAGATGGATATGAATAGACAGATGGATGAATAGATAGATAGATAGATAGATGGATAAATAGATAGACAGATAGATAGATAGATAGATAGATAGATAGATAGATAGATAGATAGATATCGATAGACTTACCTGTAGATGGATAGATATTTATAGATAGATGGACAGATAAATGCATTGGTAGATATGTGTAGACAGACATATGAATAGATAGATATTAGCAGACAGACTGATAGATAAGCAGATAGATTAGGCAGAGAGATAGATAAATAGATAGATAGATATAGATTAAGAAACACATAGATAGATAGATAGATAGATAGATAGATAGATAGATATGAACAGGTAGACAGACAGATGAACAGATAAATATGGATGGAAAGACAGATAGATTAATATATATAGAGAGAGAGACAGAAAGATATAGATAGATAGACAGATAGATGAATAGATAAATTGATATGATAAGACAGAGAACAAAATAGATTTGAATAGATAGACAGATAGATAAATAGATAGATATGGATAGACCAAGAGGTAAAAGAAAAAATGATGACAATGATAAATAAGAAGCTCTTTTAATTTAAGAAAGAAAAATAGACAGAAAGATGCATACATACATACAAACATATATATTCATAATGCAAATAAATAGATAGACAAATAGATAGACTGATAGGTATGAAGAGATAGAAAAATAGGTGGACAGTCAGATATGAATTGATAGATAGTAAGAAAAATAGTGGGTGTGTGTGTTTATGTTTCTGCTAGTGTGATGGGAACTTTTTTTAGACAATTCTCCGATCAATAAAGAAAGAAAAAGGTAGTTTTTGGCTCCAAGGCAAAAATTACAAAGACTTAGAAACTAGTCCGCTGTAACCTGGTTCTATAATCCCTGAAAGTACAAAATGGCCATCGATTTTTACTTGTCTGACCCCCTGGAGTCTGCCAAAAGTGCAATTATCTAGGACGCCCGAGTTGTCTTTTATGTAGGTAAAACAATAAAATATAATGAGAGTTTCAAGCACGGTGGCCATTTTGTATATCTCATAGCCAAACTTGACAAATTTGGCCATTTTGAATAGCTTCAGAACTTGGATAAATTAAATGTAAATGAAGAATTCGGGTGAAAGTATTTAGTAATAGTATTGTATTTCCAAATCGAAACTTATGGTTAACAATACTTGATCATATAAAAGTAGACGATGAAATAATCGTTTCTATAAACAATTTTTGTATTCGACTATTGTTAGCGATTTCTGGGCCATTGTTGACGTGTTTTTGGCCAGAAATGTGCCCAGCTATCTGGCAACCCCTGGTTATAAGCATAAAAGATGAGTGTGTATGATTTGACAGTGTGTAAAACACGAAGACATTATTCAAACATAGAAAGAAACGCCTGCACTAACACAAATACACAAAAATAACATATGCACACGTACGCACCCATGCACGCACACACACACACACACACGTATATATATATATATATATATATATGTATATATATATATATATATATATATACATATATATATAAATATATATATATATATATATGTGTGTGTGTGTGTGTGTATAATATATTTAGTACAGATCAGGTTAGTAATATAGCATAATATGAAGCAACGTCTAATATGCGATGGATTTATTTCATAGAGTGCTCGATTCATTCAACTTTATACTTCGAAAGTCAAGTTGTTTTAGAGTAGAGCTAGAAATATATAATCAGATGTGAATTCGCTACACAAACTAGTTCATGTTTCTGAGCTCTCTAGGCTTCATTAGGTGAATCATCTAATGAGACCCTGAGAGGGCAGAAATATGAACTAGTTTGTTGCGAATACACAATTCATCTTATATATATATATACATACATATATATATATATATATATATATATATATATATATATATATATATATATATATATATATATATATATATACATGTATATTGTGTCATCCACAGACAGTATTACATCTTCCAGTGTATCATCCACAGAAGTATTACATCTCTTCAGTGTGGCTATATATATATATATATATATATATATATTGATGAGTAGGTAGCTGGAAGTTCATGAATATATACAGTGAGTGCATAAGGTATCCGATACATGTCAACAAAATTATTTTAACATCCTCATACATCTCCACAATTGACAGAAATTGGACCAAAGATTTTTTATTCATGTATGTTTTCGATGTTCATTCTCGTTTCAATATTTTGATAAATTCGGCGTTTTCAAAACTTTAGTCGAAATCCTTTCAATTTCATAATAACTGCTCCATCAACAGGTTCTCAATCTTTTAGCATTTCAGTTACGCTTGGTTGTTTAGCTCAAGTAACGCTACACTAAAGCAGTCGCGGGTTCGATTCCCATGGGTGCTATATTTTATTGAATTTTTTCATGATTACTTACGCTGTCAAGGCAAAGAGTCACTTTCTCTGTGCAATGATTATTTCGAATGATATGATGGATCCATTTTTTTTTTCTGTTGGATTATTTATCCATTTCTTCATCGCATTATATATATATATATATATATATATATATATATATATATATATATATATATGGCTGGGTGGGTGGGTTTATATAGTGCCCATTTTCTACTCGTTAGTACACACTCAGCTATTATGCATTCAACCAGGAATTTAGTCTCATGACAATAGTAGTGAAATATATTTGGTGAACACCAATCAGTACTCAATGACGCCAGTTAGTTCTTGTTGGGAATCGTACTGCTTTTCTTTCTATAGAAAATGCACTCGGAAAGTTCAGGCCATATAATGTGTACATAACAGGGTTGCCAAACTGCCATTTTCGGCTAGATCTGGCTGATTCCTTTCCAATTTTACCGATATAAATCTACGATAGCCGGAAATAGGACCATTAAAAATAATTAGAAGGTTTGATAAAAGTACATGAAATATTTTTTTTATCAATAACTTGGACTGACTTTGTTTATAGATATTATATTTGATACAAAGAATTTAAATGAGAACAGAGCAATACTTTGAACAGTGCAAATTCGTCTGTATGTACAATACATACTTTGATAGGCAGTCAGAACCTCTTGAATGCTGAAGAAACCGATGGTGATTTTGACTATGTGGGTGTTGACAGTTTCTAATAAAGTATGAGAGTAATTGATGAAAATTCTCCAATTATCTCTCGACTCATAAACCGCCATCTTTAGTACTTCCTTTTTGCTCTCTGTTTTTGTGCCAAATGCTGACTTACGCTAATTCTTTATGCAGTCTCTGCTCTTCCGGTGTGACGTCAGCAAATTTAAAACGGTCATATGCAAACGAGGCATTTCTGATGGCAGATAATTTGGCTTACAGTAATCTGCTGATATCGGAAGAAATGCTGGGACAAAAATGTGTACGGGAGAGGGAAAGGAAGAATGATAGAGAGAAAAAGAAAGAAGGAATGAAAGAATGATAAAAAGAAGGCGGAAGAAAGAAAGGAATAACGATAAAAAGAAGAAAAAAGAAAAGAAGAATGATAGAAAAAAAGAAAAAAAGTAGAGGGAGAATGAAAAAAAACAAAAAAGAAAGAAACGGAGAAAGAAATAAAGGAGAAAAAAGGAGAATGAACGAAAGAAAAAGATGGGTGGGATGAAGGAAGAAAAGGAAAGGGAGAATGACAGGAAGAAGGAAAAAAGGAAAGTGAGAATGATTGTAAAAAGGAAAAAAAGAAGGAAAGAAAAATATAGATACAAGGAAAAAGAAGGAAAGGAAAGGAAGAATGATAGAAAGAAGGAAACAAGAAGGAAATGGAGAAAATACTGGAAGAAAAAGAGGAAGCAACAAGAAAAAAGAAAGAAGAAAATGAAAGGGGTGAAGTGCTGTAATAGAAAAGAAATAAAGGAAAAGGAAGGAAAGATGGGAAGGAAGGAAGATAAATACCGGAATAGAAGAAAAACAGTTAAAAAAGAAAGAAAGAAGCAGATAAAGGAGGGAAGAAAAAATACTCAAATAAAAAGAAAGACAGGAAGGAAAAACAAATAAGGAAAAACAAATAAGAAAAAAGAGAGGTAAGGTAAGAAGGAATATATCACTGAAATAGAAAGGAAGAAAGAAAAAAAGAATTAAGGTAATAAAGGAAAGATTACTGAAATAGAAAGAAAAAAGGAACGGTAGAAAAAGTATCGTGATAGAAAGAAAGGCAGAAAAAAAAAAGAGAAGGGAAAAAGGAAGAAATAATGTAAGAAAGAAAGAAAGAAAGGTCAATAGAGAAAGTGCTGAGAGAGATGGACATGTTGAGCAGATGGAGAAAAATAGGTGGAAAAGAATTGAAAAGGGAAGATGGGAAATTGGGGAGATGGAGGGGGAGACAAAGAATCAAAAGAAAAAATATATTGAGGATGAGGGAGATGGAGAGAGGAAAAGATAAACTAGAGATAAAGGGAAGGAGAGATAAGTGGAGAGGGAGAGATTGAGGATGGTACTGGAAAGAAGAGCTGGGATTTACATAGAGCGACGGCGAGAGTTGAAGAGAAAAAGGAAGACTAGAGAGAGAGGGGTAGACGATGGAGAAGTGGAGAGAGAGAGAGAGGACATTAGAGTTGTAGAATATAAAGAAAGAAAGAAGAAGAGGTAAAGATGTAGAGAGACTTACAAAAAAGATGAAGGGGAGAAATGAAGAGAGAGGCTGAGGTTGGCAGATTCTGTCAAGCTGTAGAGAGAAAGGCATTGAGAAAGAGAGAGAGAGAGAGAGAGAGGGGGGGGAGAAAAGATGAAAAATGAGATATTGGAAAAGATAGGCTGAGGGCAGATTCTCTGGAGATGAAAAGAGAGTGGTCAAAAGTGAGAGAGAGAGAGAGATGAAGAGAGAGAAATTAAATGAGAAGTTGGAAGTGACAGGCTTTTGTTGGGCGATTCTGTCAATATGAAGAAAGAAAGGTATTGAGAGAGAGAGAGAGAGAGAGAGAGAGAGAGAGAGAGAGAGAAGAAAAGATAAGTAGGAGAATTGAGAATAGGAAGACACAGACTTAAGTTGACAGATTATGTCAAGATGAGAGAAAGGTACATATATATATATATATATATAGAGAGAGAGAGAGAGAGAGAGAGAGAGAGACAGAGACAGAGACAGAGAGGCAGAGAGAGAGACAGAGACAGAGAGATAAATAGATAGATAGATTGAGAGAGAGAGAGAAGGAGGAAAAATGGAGAGAAGAATTGAGTTTGAATAGACAAGCTGACGCAGGTTGATTCTGTCGAAAAAAAAAGCGAAAGGTACGAAGAGAGAGAAAGGAAAAGATGATTGGGAGATACGAGACAATCTGAAGAGGTGGGCAGGTTTTGCTGGGATGAAGAGAGAAAGGTATATATATGTATAGAGAGAAAAGGGAAGAATTAAGAGGAGAGACAAAGAATTTCGGAGAGGTTCGCTAATTCTGTCGATATTTAAAGAGAAAGTTAGGTTGAGAGATGGGAAAAAATGAAGAGAAGAAATGAGAAATAGGAAGGGGTTGGCATTTTCTGTCGGGATGAAGAGAGAAAGGTTTAGTGAGAGAGAGAGAGAGAGAGGGGGGAAAGACAGACAGACAGACAGAGACAGAGGGAGCGGGAAAGAAATAAAGATGAGAAACGAGACACAGAAAAATTCAGGCAGATTCTGTCGAATTGAAGAGAGATAGGTTGAGAGAGAGAGAGAGAGAGAGAGAGAGAGAGAGAGACGGAGAGAGAGAGAGAGAGGGGGAAGAGGGAGCTGAGAACCAAGCTATTTAAAAAGATAGAATGAGGTTGGTAGATTCTGTCGAGAAAGAGAGAAAGGTGAGAGAGAGAGAGAGAGAGGGGGAGAGAGAGAAGGGGGAGAAATGAGAGGTTGGGAGAAACACTGGCTGATTCTGACGAGATGAAGAAAGAAAGGTTGAGAGAAAGGGAGAGACAGAGAGAGAGAGAGAGAGAGACAGAGAGAGACAGAGACAGACAAACAGAGGGAGAGAGGAGAAAAGAGGAAGGGCAGGAATGAGAGGTTGGGAGAGACAGGCCGACGCTAACTGATTCTATCGAGATGAAAGAGAGGTTGAGAGAAAGATATAAGTTGAGAGAGAGAGAGAGAGAGACAAAGAGAGAGAGAGTTGAGAAAAGAGGAAGGGCAGGAATGAGAGGTTTGGAGAGAGGCTGACGCTAGCTGATTCTGACGAGATGAAGAGAGGTTGAGAGAGAGGGAGACATAGGTTAAGAGAGAGACAAAGAGAGAGAGAGAGTTGAGAAAAGAGGAAGGGCAGGAATGAGAGGTTTGGAGAGTGGCTGACGCTAGCTGATTCTGACGAGATGAAGAAAGACAGGTTGAGAGCCAGAGAGAGAGAGAGAGAGAGAGAGAGAGAGAGGGGAGAGAGAGAGTTGAGAAAGGAGGAAGGACAGGAATGAGAGGTTGGGAGAGACAGGCCGACGCTAGCTGATTCTGTTGAGATGAAGAGGACAGACGAGAAGTAGGAATAGACAAGCTGAAGAGGTTGGCTGATTTTGTCTCGTGAGATTAGTAGTGAAACACATTTGGTAGGCACCGATCAGTACTCGATGACACCAGTTAGTTCTTGTTGAGAATTGTACTGCTCTTCTTTTAATAGAGAGTGTACTTGGAAACTTGTAAGCCACATGACGTGTACATACCGGGATAGCCAAAATAGAAATCTCGGCTAGATCTGGCTTATTTTTTTTTTCTGGCTAAATCCGGGCATTAAAAGATGATTAGTAAGCTTATTGAAATTGAATGAACAAGTTTTATTTAATGAAGGCTCAGTATATAATTATTTTACTCGATAAGTGAGCTTCGAATGAATTAGAGAAACTGGTACACAGAAGTAAAAGACTGGCTGAGGTTGGCTGATTTTGTCTTGAGATGATAGAAGTAATTTACATTTGGTAGGCAACAATCAGCACTTGATGACGCCGGTAAGTACTTATCGGGCATTATACACCTTATGGAAAATGTACTTGAAAGGTTGAAAGCCATATTATGTGTAAATATATGTCTAACTATATAATGAAGTTCTAAAATATGTGTGTATGTGCACGCATGCGCATGCATGTGTGTATGTATACTAAGGTATCGAGAACTATGCATTATATAACAGAAACAAAACCATGTTTGAAATCAGCAGATCTATAATCACCTTTAGCACACAATTTCCAGTCGAATTTTGCGAAAATAAAATTGTCGGTTTTTATGGGGTCAACATATGCACTCTCAAAAAAGAAGCTCGTCAGAGATATTTTTGTTGTTCTTTTCATCTAGGATTTTCAGAAAAAAGTATTTGTTATATGTTTAGATCTATCAAGTCAAACTCTACCTATATTTTGGATCAGCATCATCCAGGATTTTTCTATTATCTATTTGAACCTATACCAAAGCAAAGAGGGGTCAATGCTATTAATCTATTTTTTTTTTTTCAGCTGTGGCAGTTCAAGGGCTGAGTGGTTTGAGCTGCTAGGAATAGAATTAGCTGACCAAGTTCAAAACTTCTATATGAATATTTTCCTTCCCTTTCAATTTCATATTATTTCATACTAGGTGACCTTTGATCCTTACGAAAATTTGTCAGTTTTTATAAAATCATTTCTTCTGGGTTCTTGGGGTGGATTTATTTACAATGTAGTTATAATGCAGAAGTGGACACTCCAGTGAGGCATACCCGGAATCAGCAGCTCATAATTTGCCTGCAGCACACATTTTATGGCTAAATTTCAC